>JAOBYF010050677.1:0-12541 GCA_025403605.1 Parazoanthus darwini
TTTGTGTGTACACATTAACAGTTGTTGACTGATTTTAAACACGAAGTGCTTTTGATTTCGAAATACGTTTCCTCGGGGACGAACAACTTCGATGGTTTGATTAAGACACAGAAGTATTTTTTTTTCAAATCACATTAAAATGAGCAAATCCGATAGTTGTTGAGTAAATCAATTGTTTACTTTTACGTCGGCAAAAGTTTATATTTTAATGAGTTAATTATAAGTGATTTTGAATATTTTATGAGTTTCTGACTGAAAACTTGATGGAAAGAACTTACCATACGCACAAAATAGTACCAAAGAGCAGATTTCAAGCACCTTTTATTTTTATTGTTAAACAAAAATTATTCTATACTTTCGAATTCATGTTCACGGCCCGATGTCACATTTGAATAAGTTAAAAAACAACAAATATTACACAATCGTTACAGACATCACACTTCAAAAATGGCTTACGGCGAAACAAATTCATCTTACCATTGGCAATTCGGACATTAAAGCACAAGCATATGCACTGGTCGGGAAATAATGCAAAAGAAATGTTTCAAGTTTAATTTACCGCAACTCCTGTGACAAGCACAAAAACAGGTGATAAGGTTTAATATTCTGTGGTTAAGTTAAACACTCTGTTCATTTTTTTTTGAAAAGTAACCGTTACCGATTTTGGCCCAGTTATGGCCTTTTTTGCCTGGTTATGGCCCGAATGGCCTTTTTGGCCTGGTTATGGCCTTTTTGGCCTGGTTTATGGCCTTTTTTGCCTTACATAAAGCAGCTATTTTCGAACTAGAAAGTTATTTAAACCAGGCCGCTCACTGATTAGTGAATGGCCGCTTTATTTCAACAACATAACAGTTGTTCAGTACGAAAAGCTTGTGATCTGGAACTGTTCCCAGCAAAGGTGAGGGAATAACCGCCTGAAAGTGAGACCCGGCCGATAGGGGGTGTAGAGGAGGTGGAGGGTTGAAACTTGAACTTGAAACTGTGAAGATGAACGCCTTATAATTCTCTCTCGATGGGAAAAGAGGATGATGAAGTGAGTACCTCCTATGAATATACCCCCGTCTTGAGTACCCAACTTGCTGTAAGCCTGGGAACTAGTTCGTATCATAAGACATAAATTCATTTATTTTCCTTCGCGGAAAATGCATTTCTTTTAAAGGTGCTGAAAACAAGATGGATAAACTTACTGTGCTGCTACTGTTGTCATGTTCTGTTGTAATATGCCATACGCAGGAACAAGGTAAGGAACATGTTAGGATTGACGAGAGAAAAATATAAATCCGAGACCCGGCCTGGGATCAGGCGCTCGGATCACCTTCGCGATGCCTATCACGTGATCTATTTGGGTCACGTGACAACAATGATTAACCTGAAGAAGGCCAAATTTTCATTTTCTCTCTTCTGCATCAACTGGATGAACCAGAACCTTCCTTATGTTACTGAGTAAGGACCATGTTTGTACCTGTTAATTTTTCGCATAAGTTTCCGTTTCCATTTAAAATAATTACAGTTTCAACAATTTTGACACGATTACCTGGAAAAACAAGCACATTAGGAAAACAAGAACAAAAATAAAACAATTGTGAACTCAAAATCATTGTAAATATCTTATTGTTTATTTTTTAACATGATAATCGACTGGTTAGTCTGTCGTCAAAAAGCCCCTTTTTACCTTGTTTATGGAAGCCAATTGGTGTTTGAAATTGAAGATTCTAAATTATGTAAAACCAAGTTTTCTACGACTTTTAATGTAACGCAAATTGCATAGAACCTAACCAAAAAGATTACTTTAAGAACGTTTCTTTTTGGTGATATAAGTCAGTTTCTTTCAAAACGTTTTTGGATAAACAACAACGAAAAAAGATCTTCTTTAAATGTTGAAATGCAAAACAAATTAAACCTCCCTCATCAAGACTAGAGAACAGAATTACTAAAACAATGGGTGTAAAAGTATTTCCTGACAGTTTGTTATTGTTCTACTTTAGAAGTTTGTCATAACAAACCCTTCGACCTTGGACTTATTGTCGACTCTTCAGGGAGCAAGGTGTTTCACTGGTTTAGAATTGTGGCCGATGAATTAGTTTTGCATTTCAACGTATCCCCTGACAGTACACACGTGGCCGTTATTGTTTACGGCACAACGGCACAGATGGTGCTCAAGTTCAACACCTTAATAGGCGCTAATCTAAACTTCCGCAAGGTTTCCGAGATCGTTGAAAGAATGCCATATTATGGAGGACTTACCTACATAGACAAGGCTTTAATATTATCTGGTAAAGAAATGTTCTCAACTGCAAGTGGCATGAGACCTCAAGCAACAAAGGTAAAAATACAGTAGAGAAGCTGCCGGGTTCTATTCTCGGCTTGACCATGGCCATTAAAGGGATTGAGTAATTAAGTTAACCTTTTCAGAAATCTTTTATCACCACAACCCTATGACACGTTCAACAAACCGTTTAAACATACAAATATTTTTTTAAAAAAAATTCTGGCATTAGCTTGCAAAAATGTCATCTGCTTGACAGTAGTTTTGCTAATAGTGCGTTATTTTTGATCTGAAACTGTAAAGTTTTATTATTCTTCAATACAAAACAAATTTCATCTTCTGCCTAACTAATATTTTTTTTCTTTTAATTTCAAATCAGATCAAAATACTAGAAAGAGCATTCCTAAGGCCTCTTTTATTTAACCCTCGGACGAACAATCGATTTTTACTAACATTTAAGAGACGGTTTCTGTAAATTTCGAGAATAGCGCGATACTCGCGAAATTTTCAAATTTCTGATATTTTCCCCAAACAACCTCTATGGTGAGTTATTTTCAAAAATAGCATTCAAAAGTTCAGCTGCGCTTTATTTTTTCAAAATCGAGAAAAGTTTGAAAAACGCCATTTTGGCGTCCGATCACTCGTAAAACCAGCAGAAAATGATGCGTTTTCTCCTCGCTCGTTTGGAAAAACGCAATAATATCTGACAACATGCTTTAGACACAACATCAACTGATCCTTGTTCTCTCCAAAACACTGAAATTGTTTTGAATAGCTCTTAACAGAATAATGTTTTAGGCTGTTGTAAACAACTCAGTTGTGGCTCTTGCGAAAAAGGTCAAAATTAGTCCGAATTCCACACTCCAGAACTCCACTGATACATATATCTAGCAACCCAAAACACACCAGTCTTGTAGCAGATCCTTTGTACTTTATTGTGTGAAAAAAGCAAGCGCGGCCCGAAAAAACATTTAACTTCCGACGTGATGATCACTTTCGCAGTACAAGTGACGTTTGTACAGCAGCTGCGTTATCCTAGCTAATTTCCCCAACAACCCTCGCCTTGTAAATTTTATCGGCATGAAAGAATATTCTAAAAACATGTTAAGCAAGAAAAATAGCAAAAACAGATATTAAAATTTTAAATCAGTTCAGAAATTCTAGCGAAAGCGAATTTGCTTGAAATCAATATATTGGTTACTAGTTTTAATCCTAACCGATACTGGACTGCGCTACAACATGCATTTAGCAACAATAAAATAAAATAACATTAGCTGATTAGGGTAAACTAAAACGTTTTTTTTTCATTATGATAATTTATTGTATATTACACGATACTTTACATTATGACAGATTTTAGTTCGTGATTTCCGTACGAAGATTCGAGAAATACAAACTAACTTGGCTGGATTACTTCCTCGCCGCAAAATGAACTATTCAAAACGATTAGTCATTTTGAACACTCACTTTAGGTAACCAAAATACATAAAGAAAATATAAAAACCGATTTTTATACAGATTTTTTATACAGTACGTTCTCTATTCAAAAGTTCAAACAATAGCAGCAGAAAAGAGCCTTTTGCTCTAACCTTTCAATGCAGACCCGCCTATTTTCCGCCATTGTGACAGTCTGGGAACTAGTTAAATCTTGGACGAGCAAAGATCTGGGTTCTACCAGGGTCCTAGCCAAGATGGCGACGGTGAGCAAGAAAAATGTAAACAAAACACCAGGGATATTCGTTTGGTGCGAACGAACCCCTTTTCAGTATGACAATGAAAATTTTGAACAGAGAACGTACTACATTTCAGTTGTGCCAGTTAGCGACACACAGTAGTCGGATGAATCGGTGGAAATGACATCGGCCAATCGGCATCTCGATCTTGGTTAGCCCCACACTTATGGGTCTAAATAGGGTCACACTTGCTCTCACCAGTGAAAGATATGGATAATAACTAGACGGTACAGCGTTCCCTTAGGCTCACAGTTTTGACAAATGTGAAATTTCTCCATTTTTGTATGGTTCCGGCGGTCTGCATGTTCCGCGGTCTGCCGTTCCGCACTTTAGTGTTACCCAGTGTTTTGTCCCGTGCACAGACGGTTGCACTTTATCTCTTCTTGTTTTTTCAGCCACTTTTTTTAAGCACTATTTACATCAGTATGCTTCGATGTTCATTGATATTGTTTCTTCAAACTTGCTTGAAAAGCAACTCCAACAAGTCAAAACCACGCGCGCGCGTTTTTTGGTAAATCTAAAAATAGCACCGTTTCTAAAAAAAGATTTCAAAAATCTATCCTCGACTTACAGCGGTTGAATTATCAGGCTAAAGGATTACCATTTATAAAAAAAAAAATACTGCATATGAACATATCGGAAGTTTCAAGGGTTTTTATTTGTCCTTTTTTCGGTTAAAGCGGTTTTCCTTTGACCTTGACAGATTTCGAACAAACATTTGCAATTTCCAAGTCTCTTGTAACTAGAAAAACAATATAGTTTGACTTTTCTAATAACCACTTTTAGAGTGTTGCTGGTTTTATCTTTTTATGCATTGGCATGCAGATAAAATGAAAAATAAACATGTAATTTACCACCTTTTTAAAAATATATTTTTTGAATATTGAAGAAACGCTCGAGTTTCACAATGTTTCATCATTCCTGGCTAAAGTGTCGCCTCACAGATCGCCTGCGGGCAGACGCTAAAAACACTTTTTATTTTGTTAGACAGCCTCACTGAATCGTGACATCCCTAAACATATAACTGGTATCCCAACAAATAAAAGTTAATTTAAAGTTTCTGATTTAGGCAGTGACTAATGAAAGTCAAGTATCGAACCAATATAAAAAGAAATATCAATGAGCTATAGCCCATCATCAGTGGGCGACTTCCCTTGCATCATTAATTCGCTTCATTTACAGAATGCTTTTCAGCATGATTTTTCAGCATGATTTTAAATGTTTTAATACTTGTTTAAACCGCATATTTTTGCTTAATTTTACGCTGGTGTTCGAACCTTTCAACACTGAAAAGCCCATCATTCGGATATCTTGTGCTACAAGGAGACAAGTTTTGAAGTAAAAAGAACCAATGAAATATTCTTTACAGGTTGACTGCTGGCAGACGCCAAAAAGGCATTTGTTGTCTTAACGGAGATGGTGGGGGGGCTTCGAATTTCAGATCGACGTACGCAAACGTCAAAGGAAGGAAAGACAAAACATGCAAACGAAGTTTGTGTAGACCAGTTAAAAGGTTGCTATGACATCAGATACTGGACCACAGGTTACCGGGTCGCTCTTGTATTTATTCGTTAGCTTCTTTACAAGTTTTCTTTTCAACCCTCTGACTGAATGACTGAGCTTCATTAGACGTTTTACGATCTATAAATGATTAGATAATTAGTATACCTGGCAATCAGAGGGGCTATATTTTCTTAGGTCTCAGTACGTATATTTTGTATGCTGTCAATCAAGAATAACTCGAGTTTAGACATTTAAAAAGCGGTTAAAGCTTTTTTATTAAGCAATTGTTCTAGTTTCCTTAGTTTTGTTCTCACTGATTTTTTCAGTAAGCAGCGCCTTAGAAGCCTACAAAAGGCGAACATTAAATCAATTGTTATGGTTTCTGATAAAGTTTTAAAACCCATTTCTTAATCCGTAAGTCGTAACCACCAGTGTTGTCAGTGTAACGAAATGTCAGCAGCAATAATCACAGAGCCTCTGACTCTTTTTGCACCAACAAGTAAATTTTGTCTTGCTTGGAAATACTCAAAGATAAATCTTGTTGTTTTCCTATTGGCTTCTTTTATAAAAACCAATGTGTGTTTGATTGATTTTATCAAACTCTCACTAAAGCAAATGTCTTTAACAATAGTTTTGGCTTTCAACCTGAAGTTGATCGAGTGTCTCAGTTGACTTACAAGGCAACTCTAACGCAGACCGTTTGACTAGTTAAAAAGTAATGTTCTCTTTAGAAAACGAAATGACCAGTTATTTCAAACAGTTTTTTTTTCGAGTATTTTTTACGAGAATTCTGACACATCTTTAGTTTTTGTAAACAAAAAAATGTATAATATCCTGTAATACAGAACAAGACTCTCGCAATCAAAATTGTAAAAAAACGTACTAGTTTTATCAAAATTATTTTGTTTTAGTGCATGATGCTAAGTGCACGTCACACAGCAGCTACGGTGCGGTCCCTTTACACTTGTATTTGGCTTGTGTGACTGAGGGTACTGCAAACTGCCGCGTGGAGCTGATGTTCCACTTATTTTGATGGGCAAACATGCCACTGTACCGTGCTTGCGTAGTGCGGACGCTAGCAAAACGGAACGCCTTAAGCTTCCAGAAATATTTGCAGGTCTTCTTCCGTATGGAACAGCGTTTTCAGGCTCCTGATTTGCGCCGAACATTTCCCTCTCTCCAATTCTCAGAACTTTTCGAACTGTCTTTCTCAGGCGGGGCATCCTCCAGTAATACCAGAACGGATTGACACAGGAGTTGCAGTAGAGCAAGGTGTTGGTCCAGCTTAGTACAATCCAATTCATTCCCCTTTCTTCTGGATTTCCTGGCAACATGGTGTACGCTACCATCTCAGGTAGGTAGCAGAAATACAGAATTCCAACTGTGATAAACATTGTTTGTGCCAGCTTTTTCTCTTTCTTCTTTCTCAGCAAAGCTGCCGCTGACTGTCCGGGTTCATCGCTGGGAGTCTGGCACGATACATTGGCATGCGCCACGTGACTGTTGAATGGCACATCGTTTGCGCCAAGTTCAACGAACGCTCCAATATAGCAGCCCGTAGTGACAATTACAATAAGTGCAATCAAAACCGACCGCCCAATCAGCTCACCAACCTCTGGATATCCGACAACAGGTAGCAAGGAATACACTGCGAAAAACAGCCAGATGAGTGACACGGACACCCAAGCTCGGCGTTTGGTCACGAGGAACTTGTAGCGGAATGGGAAGCGCACTGCCAGATATCTCTCAACACTGATGAGACACGAATGAGCAAGAGATGCTCCCAGACAACATACACCTACCACTGTCTGCACGACTCGTATGCGACAAACCACGTCAGGTCGACGCAACAGCTCAAAGACGCGACAGGCTATAAACAGCGGCTGGGCGAAAGCACCAACAAGGAAATCTAAAGCGGACAAGAGAGTGTATGCTTGATTAGTTTACGTTAATGGCTGGTGTCAACCCATGATATTTATCATCCTATATACCTATCATACACGATTCTTATCTTGGAGTTGCGTGATCTTCATGCTTATTCAATTTTGACAGTTGTTGCTAGCTGTTGTTGTTGTTGTTGTTGTTGTTGTAAGGTACCAACAAAAACAACCGCGCGTTCACGAGGAACTGCTCTAGGTTAGTATACACTATGGTGGCCGAGGGCTGCCACCACAAATTCCCATATATTTTCTGCTAAATACAAATTAAGTTGTCGTTAAAATTTAAAAAAAGGTTAAAATAGATTAGAATGTGAAATTAAAATGAAACCAATTGCGTAAATGAATTATGAACTCTGATTTTAAAAAAAACTAAACGCAAAGTAAAAATCAAATGTAAATGCTAACTGTTGTAGAACTTGATACGAAAGCAGAATCGATTCCGACCGCAAAGTGATATGAAAACTGCAACTAAATTTATATTTAGTTTTAAACTCTGATTAAAAAAAAAACTAAAGTCAAAGCAAAAGTGAAATGTTAATTAGAGTGAAACTCAGTACGAAATACATGTGAAAATCGAATCTGTTTGCAAATGAATATGAAATAAAATACGAAGTCAAAGTGAAATTGTTTTAAGCATGGCCGAGAGCTGCCATCACAAAAATCTGATCTGCAAGTAAAGTCAAAGTAAGTTTTAACATGGCCGAGACCTGCCATCTGGTAAGCAACAATGTGAACTAAAAATATAACAGGCCGAGAGCTTACTGGCAGTTCTCGGCTATTAGAAAATCTATTTCCGTTTGTAGTATTAAAAAGTAAATTGATTTTGTTCACGTGGCCGAGGGCTGCCACTGCCACCCGTGCCCAGTCCTCCCGACAAAGTACTCCCACAAACCCACGCGCGCCTCGGTTACTCTGGGCCGTCGTGGTGCACGTGCGACTGTTCTCCCATCTTAAAGCATGGCCGACTGGAGAAAATTTGCTGCCAAACAAAAAGCAAAAAGAAAGGGTAAAACAAGGGAATGAAGCTGCTAACGTGGAAGAGATTGTTGTTCAGCGCATGAGTGCCGATGTGTGTGGAAAACAACAAAAGTACACACGTATCGGTGCTCAAGAGTATGTGCCTAGTTTTGAACAGGAGGAGTTCACGATGAGTAACATCAAAGACGCCTGCCTGAAGCACTTCAGGCAGCAGCTCGACAATGGGCTAATTTGTGATGTGCTGGCGGGGGAACGTGGGCCATCGTGCCAAAAGATGGCCCACATCCCGAACACGAAAGTGTTCTATGTTCGTTTCGTCAAGCCAGACGAAATCGAGGAGATAAACCAGCCTCAAGCTCAGCCTCAGGTGGGTGATACTCAGATTGCTTGTTCTGATTCGAAGTTGTCGGAGCTGTGCCTGTGGGTTGGCAATAATGGGAAAGTTTGGGTAAAAAACTTCATGCATTGTTGTTCAATTGTGAACCTCCAAGTTTAACGTAAGCCGGGTAAGGTATCTTATTAACTTCATGTCATCTGCTGCATGTACTTGCCAAAATTAACACTTTTTTTATAGTCACCCAATACATAAATTTCAGCTGAAAAACTTGGGGATTTTTCTTCTGGAGTTTCGTGTGTAGAATTTCTGCCTTTTTTAAATATTTACCTCAGAAAACTAGTAGGTTAATTTAGAAAACATTGGAAAACCGGGTGATTTCAACTACCATGCGGGTGAGCGGGTGATATGGTCAGTCAAAAGTAAAAACATCAACTAAAGACATCCTTTCAACCCAGTGGAGGAAGGGATTAGTTCTTTAAAAGAGCTACATGGGTATGTGCCACCAAATAGGGTCCCAATGTGAGCTTTCTATCGCACATAATTGGGTATCTAATTTGCTAAATGTTTTGTGGAAAGGGGTCAACATTAAGCGCCACATAAAAAGTGGAATCTCACTTTGAGTATTCTTTTTTAAATTGGCAGAATTTTAAAATTATGGATTGGGGTATCCTTTGGCACCAAAAACCTTTTTAGACCCGGGTAAGAATTTTATGGCCTTAGCAGGTTAGCAGCACATAGAGTACCAACTCATTTGCCAGATAAGCACCCCTTCAGGCTTTCAACAGTAAAAATGATGAATGCATAGCTGTCAACTCACCCGCATGTATATAAATCGGATGTGCCTGCGCCACTATGTTCTTCACTTCTGCGAACAATTGTGAAAAATTGCAATATTTGTAATTTCCTTTAGATTTGCAATTTTCGTCACCACTGCCAACAAGCTCAGGAGATTTAATTTGCATCAGTAATCTCCGTTACTTCCGCGAAATCATTGCAAAAAACTTAAATGGAAATTTTTTTTTTTAAATTCACGTTACATAAATTGCAAAAGTTCGCAATTTTTGTGAAATTTGTCCGGACATAAATGCAAAACCTACTATGTGACATTACCCGCCAAACGTGTACTGAAACAAATCTGTTAGTTTCATTTTCAATTTCTCCTATTTTTTTCTAGAGTTATGAAAAGAACCAACTATTCAGGACATAAAAGTGTTTGACACCCGAACCAAATTGCAAAAAACAGACATCAATTGAAACAAATTTGCAAATTTCGAGTCCCAAATTACATCTGTAGGGACAGCAAACTGGTCCCCCGAAATTTTGAAGTTTTCGCAAAATGTGGCCCTCGCTGAAGCGCGCAAATTTTAGCAGTGCTTTCAGTGTTTCAATAGATTTGTTCGAATGCTCGCCTTTTTTCTATTTTTCACCTATTGTGCTAAAAATTTCGTTCTGATTTTGGCTTGTTCCGTGGAGCAATCGTACTCCTAATTGGTAGAAGATCATTTGTTGCTCAGAAAAAGTTATATACAAGTAATTTGGACTTAGTGCAAATGCGTACTGATTGCAATTGCTCGCAAAATTGTTTCGTGATGCTTGATGCTCGCAGAACATTTTGATAAAACGCTCTTTCCTCGCAGTTTCCCGAAATCATGTCAAAGTACTCGATCACACTCGTGAAAATTATGTTCGGGTTCACATTGCCATTGATCGCATTTATCATTTGTTTGGTTTTTTTTGGTTGAGAGATTTCTCGAAAAGACAACTTTTTCGGGAAGACCCCGTCAGAACCTTGTCTACACAATTTTCTGTTTTGAGCCAGCAATGCTAACGACTAACACAGAGAGGAGATGTTAGAGGGAAAAGAACTCGTTAGAACGCAACAAACACTGTTCGTCCCATTCCTCGGATAGCAAACTTACTCAAATTTACTGCAAACTCAACAACTTCTCCTATCCACTTTTCTCCTCCCAATCATATCCAAAAACTTCAACATTTTTTTTAAATCTTCTTCAACTGTTGTACTATTTCGTTACGATTCAAAATTTTTATTTTTTAAATTGAAGCTGAGATATTGGTATAATGTGATGGAATTGTGCGGGAAATTCGATAATTAAAATGATACTGGAAGACTAGTTTTGAAAAAACTGTTTTTCTGCGTTGGTGAATGAGCTGAATATGGGTTATGATCAACACGGGTTGATATATGGTATGTTTTTCGCCTTAAGGTAAGATGTAAAGCTGACGTTTCGAGCGTTAGCCCTTCGTCAGAGCAGACACAATTAAAATGAGACTTGTACTTACCAGTCGCTGACAGAGAAAGTAGCATGATCATAAATGAGTTCCTTCGGAAACGTCTTTGGACCAATACACAGATTATGACAAGAGCATTTGCGGGGGCTGTTATGAGCAATAACAGCCCGTTGACCGCCACGGCAGCAATGGAGTTGCGAAACACTGTTGATGTTAGGTAGGTGTTCCTCCATTGCGCAAACTCGGCCAGTTGAGGACATTGATAGAAAGGCTGTGCTGTTGCGGTGAGATTGGAGTAGTTGTTCATCTTCTTTCGAGTTTTTTCACTCTTGGAAACCAACTGGTTCTTGACTGGGGTAATAGGTTCTGGATTTGATAAAGCAGGTAACTGGGTTTTAAAGTACTAATTGCGTGCGCACTTCTTAATTAACAACATATTCTTAGTGAAAGGAAGTTTCAACACTTCTCAGGAAGAGTACACTTCTTACGTACGCAATCAGAGAATGGAAACAAGGAAATCGGAGCGCCTACATCTGACAATATACATTCAAATACTAATTCAAGTTTTGATAAAAGAAAGGACGAATGAACATTTTTATTAAAATGTTGAATAACGTTTTGAAATTCATTTCCCTTTTCTCGCGTTCGATGTGGCCTTAATTCAAATACTAACTAACTATATTGTTCTCTGCCTCAAAAACGTTTGCTTGTGAACATATTTTTATACATTTCATTCATATAAAAAGTTTATACAGAAGTAACACTAAAAAGCAACGAGTGATGGTAACAAAGCCATTGGGGCAGTATACTTCTTAAGGGTGGATTTTCAAAAGGGAGGCGTAATGGGCGCCGAAGACGCGAGCTTTGTAGCGGGGTCGGGGGGGGGGTGTTTGGGGCATGCTCCCATAGAAAATTTTGAACATTGGAGCCCCCAAAATGGCAATTTCTAGCATTGAGATTTTGAGACAAATATCGTACCCTATTAAGACTAATTTTTTGCTCGTAAACTTTTTTAACACAAAGAATTTAATGCCTTATTTGTAAAGAAATTACAACAATTTCTAGTTGTATCATTTTCCAATTCGGGATTGGCAAATATGATCGACTGCGATTAGGCTTTTTTTGCCGCTAATGAGAAGTCACAATGAATGAATTCTGGTAAAAGTGAAAGTCACAACGTGGATAGCTGAATGTTGATTTTGACATGATATTTTTTAAAAAAATATCCAAAAGGAGGGGGGGGGGGGCACAGGCCCCTCAGATCCCCCTGGATTCGCTGCTGCTCCCTTACGGTATGAGCTAATTGAATAGGGTATATGTGGCTCCAAAGAGAAGGAATTGCGCGCCGTTTGGGCCTAAAATTGAGCCAGATTTTGACATTTTTGTCTAAATCTGGATAAAGTTTTTGGGCGAAACTGTTGGGATGCGGCGATTGGTGTAAGATAAGGGAGATTTTTCGCCGGCTTAAAACGGGTATCAGTTTTAGCATAAGGTCTGAAAGTTCGCATACATACAGTATGGTCCAAAAACCGTT
>JAOBYF010050788.1:0-12541 GCA_025403605.1 Parazoanthus darwini
AGACCAGGTGAATACATTGTGCGTTGTGTTTAATAGGGAGACCAGATGAATACACAGTGCGTTGTGTTTAATAGGGAGACCAGGTGAATACATTGTGCGTTGTGTTTAATAGGGAGACCGGGTGAATACATTGTGCGTTGTGTTTAATAAGGAGACCAGGTGAATACACTACCAAACTACTTATTTCAGTTTGAATGTTGCCATTTGGAAAGAAACGACTCCACTTAATTAATAAGGTTCGTTGATGGATGGATGGTCATGTTGTTGTTGCTGTTGTTGTTGTTGTTGTTGATAGATGTATTTTATGGTTAATTACTTTCAGTTTAACTGAGGCGGTTGGAGAGAAGTCTGAAGCGGAAAATATTGCATCGCAGCTCCTCAGTCAGTTAACAGACGTCCAAAGTGAAAGGTAAGAGGGGATTTGCTGGGGAGGTCAGTCCTTCTACACATACGGTAGTGAATAGAGTAGTTTGTCCTTTCATAGTATTTGTAAGTCTTGAGTAAAGATCAAACCTGTGGCAGCACTGCACCCATCCTCTATATGGACAACGCTTACAAATGCCTATATACTCGTGAACGCAAACGTATATTCACGTGCACCAACATTCCCCTGTGTGCACGTACACACTCATACAAACATATTCACATCCAGAGAATGTTCTGAGACGTAACGTGTCTGACTTAGAACTAAGCCGGAGGAAGTGCGATCACAAATCTTAATCAGTGTGACTGTTCTATCACAAGAACTTTTAAGCATGGATCTACACGTCAGTGCAAAGTTGTTGATCTAAATATTCCCGTAGGCAAGCGCTGGAGACGAACCTGAAGATCGAAAGAGAATGGAGGACGACTCTGCAGGAAGATGCATCCAAGGACAAGAAACGTATTGCGACCCTCGAAACTGAGTTGGGACAATTGGATAAACTGAAAAAGGTTTGTGTTGGGTGGGGGCAGACAGGTGGGAGAGCGAGTAGTGATCATAGTACAACTAACCTTCAAGTTTGGATCCTTCGTGAGTGAGTAAGTAAACACGTAAGAGAATAAAGTAGTTAATTACGTGACGAGGGTTGAACACAGTACCGGAAGATCTAGATATGAGTGGTGCAGCCCTAGGGCGGATACACTTTTATATGTCTGACTTTGGATTGTGTTCGACTGAATCTCTTTACCACTTTTTTGCTATAAAAGTTTTGTGTTATAAACAGACGTACAAAAGAAAAATATTATCTGTAATCATAAACTATTAACCAAGGTATTATATAAAATTGAATAGACCTCTGTTAACAGAAAAACGCCCAATTTTTACGCATCATGCATAATTTATATGTCCTTTGTCAAGCAGTTGACGCAATCGTGTGGGTTGGCAGATCATCCAGGGCTGTAGGCGTCAAGCAATCCTTTACCATAGTATCCTATCCCAGTTCTCGATTATCTCGGTGATGTTGTGCTGTCTTTTGAAATAGCTAGATTTCCTATTTTTTCTGCAGTTTTTCAAAACCTGCAGTCTGTAGCTCTGCATTTTATCATTACGTCTGTGTGTACGCGCCCCAGTTATATGTGAGTCTGTTTCTGATGTCTGCTTGGAGCAGGATGTTTGTTGTAATTAAAACTCACCAGGTATTCCAGAGGTAAAACTGCCTCAAAATGTCAGTGACAGTTCGCAGAGCTTCAATGTTGAACGGGAATATACTAGAATACGCTTGACGTAGTTCAGTTTTCCAGTATATAGCTGTAAATATCTTGTGTTTGCTGACTTTTTATAAGTGCTCTCAAGGGTTAGTGAGTAAATCTTTCATTTGTTGTTTTCCCATGTCGTGCTCAACGAAATCCTAACGCCTGATAAAAATGTATGGCCAATCGAATTTTATCGTTCCCTTAAGTAGGTAGGGTTGTACAAAGCAGCAGCTCTAGTCGAAAGTTGGTCCTAAATGTGTTGTAGCAGATGTGGATCTAAGGACAAATGAGTAATCACTGTAATTTAGGATTATATTAATCTTTATTCATCTTTATTACTTTCAGGAATATTCTGCCCTGCTGGAAAAGCACACTGCATTGAAAAAACACTACACGGAGCAAGAGACGGTTAGTCATGTTTTTTTCCTGGATTTTTCTTTTAATTGTGTTTGTAAATCAGTGCTGTCCGAGATTACTCCTTGTCCGGTTGGTTTACACTGTGTTTCTCGCCTTGTTGAACAATATGTATTAGCTGGTCTGGCTTTCAGTATTTGTTCCGATGGAGCGCCCCAGGATAGAACACTTCCTACTCTTAGTTGTTTTCATTGAAACGGCTGCCATGATGTGAACTGAATGCTCAAATGAAGTGTGTGCTCTTTAAATACATTGTGTTTTAGTTCCCAACATTCTCGTTACTTGGAGGATAGCAACCCGAAGAATAACGCTGGCTGCCTGTCTTAATTAGCTTTATGAAATTTGAGGCAGCCAGTCCCCTCCATCTTTTAAATTAATGATATTTATGTAAACATGAACATCAAAAGGGGAAAATAAAGCGGTGATGGTAATGGGTCGACTTCTACTCTCAGAACGAGAGATGCTATTGGGCAAAAATATAATATAAATATCCCTAACCTTTGGTGAAAAAACCTTCCGTAGACTAACATACAGTGAACATGTCAGCTGTTGTTAATTCTATTGTTCAAAGATCCAATAGGATCTTTCGTTCTAAGATATCAGAGGTTACCTGGTATAGTGTGGTGGTCCATTTTAGTGAGTTGTGTGATCCGCTTGGTTGAAAAACAGAAAAGGATTAATTCTCATTCCTTGTGTTTTAGTGGCTCACACATGATAAATAGATGATTTTTTTACGATTTCCTTTTGTTTGATAGGCGCTTATTGAAATGGGATCACATCTGAGCAGGTAAAGTGTTAGATGAGTTTTGTTTTCCATGTTCAAGCATGGACTTCAAACTTCCCGTCTTTGTAACATTTTGTACTCCGGAGTCGCCATACGTGTGTAACAGTTAGGGAGTTCCGGTTTAGGAATAACACTGGGTAAGCACTGGGCCACCCAGGATGCATTTGGGCAAAACTAAAATAACTAAACAAACACGAGGCTAGTAGTGACATATGCTGGCCAAGTGTTGTTCCAATGTTGTTCCAATTATTTTCTATGCTGTCATGAGGTCATTCTAGGTCTGGCAGGTTTGATTAACAACACTTGCTTCTTCAACTGGCGAAACTCGTCTGAGCAGCTAAAGACAAATCCTGTTGTACATGTTGTTAGACCAGTCCAAAGTTTTTCAATGGCGCATTGGTTATTTTGTCTGTTAGTTCGCAGCTCAAAATGACAGAAATGCAGGAGGTGTCACAGACAATGAAGGTTGGTGAAATAATTTAATGCTTATTTTTTTAGTTTCTGGCTTTGCGTACTGTGTTGACTCAAAGTATACTTTGAACAGTAGCGTATGACGTTGAACAGGTTGGCACCACTTTGACACTGTTGCAGTTAAAACGTAATGTCAAAGTTGTCCCACTAGGGGAAAGGAGGGAGGGAGACAAAATGTTAAAGTATAAGAGGTCTCTGTCACGTTCCAGTGCTATCCATTCAGCGAGGATGTCCACTAAGAGAAATGTTTGCGAGTTAGAGATTCTTGCAAAGAAGATTTTTCTTTTGTACCAAGGGAGTATATCCTTCTAAGAGTGTATCTACTTGTAAATTCCTATCTGGAGATCTGTACTGGCTGTATGAGTGTCTGTTAGGTCTCCACCGACGATATATGCGCACGAAGGGCGAGCTCCCTTTACACTTGTTGCCGTGTCAGTAGTTAATCTTAAGGTTCTGTTACACCGCATAATCTTTCTTGCAACTTGGAAATTGCACGTGCAACGTCGTTGAGAAACAATTCACAAAGGAAATTGCACTTTCAACGCCCTCTCTCAGCAAGCTGCAACGCAAGTGAGGCGAGATGTAGGTGACGGTGATGTGATCCTTGCGAAATGGCAATATGTGAAAATGCATCTCTCAGCTTGCTGCGCAATTTTAGAAGCTGAGATTTTTGTCACGGTTGAGTTCGCTGACAAAGGAAGACTGGTGGGTCAGTCTTTTCTGTTTTCCTCGATTGAAATGTTTCGAGAGTTGGGAAGAAATTGCGAACGTCTGACACCCTACGGCAGCTTGCAATGCTTTGCAATTAAGACATCGCATAGCAAGTTGCAAGAACAAATCTCTGGTGTAACAAAGCCTTCGCTGCTTACACGTGTTGTTTACATTCTCTCGTTATTTTTTTGAGCAGGAAATGAAATGGACGGACGATAAAGAGATAACTCACTGTCAGCAGTGCAACCAGCCGTTCTCGCTTGCAAGGAGAAAGGTACAAGTAACTTTATGTTATGCTTCTCTTTCCTCAACATTCCAAAAACAATTCACCTGTCAGTGTAAACCCCCATCACCCCCCCATCCCGGGGACGTATGGGGCTTTAGCCATCAAGCAAAACCAAACTGTGACAATGCCCCACATACAAGAGCCTTTTTGTTTGTCCAACCCCCTACCAAACGTGAACAAATTCCCCCATCCTTGGGCCAAACTTCACGGCACAGCTTGGCCTATCGCAACCAATCATGTCCTATTCTCCAATATTTCTACCACTAGACAGAAGATGAATAAGCCTCTTCAATCCGACTATAGAGGCAGATTACTTTTCCCTCAACACTTGCACGCATCTCAGTTATCCAATACATAATAACCTTGTCCACTCACATACACCAGACCTTGTAGCGGGGAAGGGATGGTGCAAAATATATAAAATTATATAGCTTACCCAGACCTTCACCAATCCATCGTAGAACACATTTCTTTTTGTGTACTTAAACCCTCTCTGTGCTTCTGGGATGTGTCTTTCGTCGTCCGTCGTCGTCGTCGCTGTTGGTGTTTTGATATATGGTTATTAAGTCTTTAAGGGGTCAGATTTATTTCTTCCGGCGAGCACCCCCGACTCTTTCGGGGGAGTCCCCCTCGGGCTTTGGTGGCCATGTATCTTACAAGCTGTTTTTTCTTTAATTTTTGCAGCACCATTGTCGAAACTGTGGAGGGATTTATTGTAACACATGTTCAGATAACACCATGCCCTTGCCGTCTTCGGCAAAACGAGTTCGTGTGTGTGACACTTGCCACACAACACTCCTTCAGAGATATCAGAGGTGACCGACTCAATCGTTCCGAGTAAAACTGCGTGACACAAGTCACACAACATTTCCTCAGCAATATCAGAGGTCACAGACAACCCATTCGCAGCAAGATAGCGTAACACTACAAATAATATTTTGCGGTACAAACCAAAATTCGGATTACAAGTAGAGCTGGTGAAATGTGAAACATTCTCATCGAAATACGCACTCTGATCTCATCATTTGTATTTATATGGAATTTTATTAAGCTATGAGAGATAATCAGTATAGTGATCATTCCTGCTGGCGCTAACATTCCCGCAGTTTTATTGTCCAAATTGCATCACTACTTTTCTAAATAGTTTTGATAGTCCTAGTGGCATAGCCCAAAACGATTTTAAAATTATTTAGCAGAATTTTTTGTGGTGGGTTAACCATTCACTTTTCTCGGGTGAAGCAAAATGAAATTGGTATAATCTGTTTCTTTTCTTGATTGTAAAGTTTTAGCAGTTGCTACCACAGCTGAATAGCCTACCCTGGTTCAAATAAAGGTTTATCTATCTGACCTCCTCTTTCACTGCAGACATCGCGGTTGAAACTACCGACAACACTGCTATATTTTTAAAACAACTGTTTGTAGAACTTATATACTAAATGCGTTTTAGCTAATCCTACACGACTGCGAAGCAACTAAACCTCCAATTCAACGAGCCAACTTCAAACAAAATATTGAAGGTCAACATTCATCTGGTTCCTAAGAACTCAAAACGGCGAATAAAACTTAACAATACCGTCAAAGTCTCCAAATCTAGGGTTCAGTTCTGTATTGGTTCGCCGTTTTCTTTAATTTCATTGGTTGTTGCTAAACCTAATGCGTTATTCAACAATTACATCACACGTTTATCAGTGAAATTAAGGTTAATAGTTGGTAGTAAAATGTAGTTGTAAAATAACTGTTTTAATTGACAACATATTACTTAAAGTTTGCCTGGAAAAAGCCTTTGCGGGACCTGGCATGGGTAAAATAAAGTTTTGTTTGAATTACAATTTGCCTTACTTTAATCCAAC
The DNA here is from genome assembly GCA_025403605.1 of Parazoanthus darwini. Taxonomy (NCBI): domain Eukaryota; kingdom Metazoa; phylum Cnidaria; class Anthozoa; order Zoantharia; family Parazoanthidae; genus Parazoanthus; species Parazoanthus darwini. The sequence continues at coordinate 6,191 of JAOBYF010050788.1, forward strand.
AACAGTTCTGCGCAGTTTTAGCATCATAAAGTTAATTATGTAATGATGTGTAATAATGTTTTCACTTTATTTTAGGGACAAAGTGATACATTGTCCACCTTTGTAGTGAGTTTTAAGGGTGTAAACAAGCTGTGAAGTGATTAAATAAGGCGATTTGTATCATAATATGCCTTCAGTTAGTAAAACTACGAATGCTAATATGAGCGATTTCCCAAGCCTCCTTTCCAGTTTGACTGGCATTATCCAGACCTAATCTAACAAGACAAATAACTACGGAGAAAGAACTGAAACAGTTTAGGAAGCACTACGGAGCAACACAAACTCGACTGTCAAATCCGTCAATGTTTGGGAGGATCACTTGCATAAAAACAACTAATCGTAAAATCACGTAACTAATTATGACAGGTGTAAATGGTGTCCACAAGAAGAAAATTGATGAGACCTTCCAAAGAAGGTTGTTGGTGTTGATTTTCGGGTGTTTGGTACTAATACATGTGGTGGCTTGGGACTAGTAGCAGTACATGTAGTTCACAGATTGGTCGTAATGGCAGTTGTCAGGAACATCAGCGAAATGGAGACGGCCATGTAGAGGAACTGGGCTCGTGGTACGCCTGTAAAAATGTATGATCGGATTTAGAACGGCTGAATTGATCGGTCTGGGATGCAAGGCGTGCCGTCGTTTCTGTTAGACGAAGTGTGTGTCTTTCTGCCAGTGTGTGTGTCAATATGTGACTGTATGTGTGCTTGTCTGTTAGTGTGTGAGAGAGAGACAGACACACACACACACACAGAGAGACAGACAGGGAGGGGGAAGGATGACACGAAAAAGTGAAAGTGAGAAAAGGAGGTAGAACAGAAAGCGGACATTTGTTCTATCAGAGGAAAAAGTCCTACCTGCGTTGGAAACTGGCAATTCGATGGTCCAACTGGCTTTGAAACCTTTTGTTGCATTGAAACCGTTTGAGTGGAAATAAACGCGAAAACCATCTTTCCTTGTTTCGAAGGTGGTGGTGTCACCGGAGCCGCAGATCTTTTTTTCTGCAAAAAAGTACACAATTTTAGTTTAGAGCAAAAACCATAAAATCCTCGAGACCGTAAAAGAATGATTGAAGATAACAGGAGAAGGGGGCAGGAGCGAGGTAATCTCGTAAAGAGAAGGAGGAACTCTTGACACCTACTCGGGGTGGCAGGCTGGGTACTATAGTTAACCAATTGGTTTTCCAAGTTCAAATTTTGAAGGAAAACATTTTTGTAACTATCATCGTATTTGGAAATATTTAGACGATTAAGGCTTGAGATATAAGTCCACAAACAAACATAGAAGTTCCGCATCTTGTACTGTTGTGGTTTTTTGTGCAAAGTCTGAATATTTTGGCTTTTAAAGCGTGAGCAGAGTACCGAAGAGCTCTGCTACTTAATCAAAGTGAAAACTGATTTTCCAACCGACAGAGAACTTTTTTTACCAACCAATAAGTGGTAAGGAATTCACATTACTACTTACCAATCGCCCTTTTCGTTCTCACCTACACTGAACAGGAACTCTTTCTAAACAACCAATTAGACAGGAATTTTTTGTCTCCGTTATTGACCATTAAAAGTGAGGAACGTCGTTGCTAACAAATCGGAGTCTGAAAGAGGAACTCTGATACTTACTGGTTCCTTCCTTTATCTCTGTTATCTCCAAAAAATCCGCGGAGCAGTTTTTGCTGTCCTCCATCATGAAATTCTCAAATGAGAGGGCCAACTTGTACTCCTCATCCCGGTACTTTTCAGGTTTGAAGATTGTCCACACACAATCCATGTTGTTAGGATAATTGCACGGGTAGTACTTGGAAGTGAATTCACCTTGACCGGTTGTGTTCCACAGTCCACCACAATCTGTATTTCGATCAGAATAGATAAGGCAAACCTGTTAGTTCTCTCCAGTCTGCACGTCCTATCGAAAGTTGCATCCCGAATCGCACTGAAAGCTTTTTAGTTGCCGATAAGTCTGCTCTGGCGAAATGTTAACGCTCGAAACATCATCTTTACACCAAACCTCGCGGCGAAAATCGTGCCATATCAACCCTTTTTGATCAAAACCCATAATTATATAACTATTTCACTTGTCGAAGTAAATCTTGCATCTTGATGTACATACTCGGTGCAGTGGTTGGGCACCCGACTAGTCTAGTCGGGTGACATATTTGAAAGGTCAGAACCTCCTGTAATAGTGTTGGTTATAATTTTTATTAGAGGTACCTCAAAGTCAGTTTTGAAACAATGATGGATCTGATGATTTGACCAAATCCGCATCTTTATCGCTAACGTGCTCATTAGTCACAGTACACTATACTCCCTCTGTTTATTGAGATTAAGATTAAGTTTCAAAGGAAAACATTAAATGAAATACAAGGAAAACCACTTTCAACATTAACTTAAAACTGACATAATTAGAGGCCTCTGTGGATTTAGTTGTTGTTTAAAATGGAAAGCACGCGTTATGTCATTGACAGTTATCGAAGTACGCTGAACGAACATAAAGATGTACGGGAGGAGTCCCGGGAGAAGTATATGAACATGGAACGAGCTGCTTTCCGACCTTACCAGCTCGTTGGGTCCCCTGTCTTCTCAGAGGAGATGGAGAATGATTGAAAAACTGTTCAGTTTGTGTTTTCTGCACTGAAAAAGTACGTTTTACAAGTTGCTTAGTTCTCAATACTTACGAACCGTAAGCCATAAATTATGCCAGCTTGGTTCACTTTGCTGACACCGGGTTGGATCGAACTTGATGTAATTATAATCAATAAATCAACTGAATATTGGTTTTCATGTGACGTCATAGCCGCCATGTTGGTGCCAATATGGCCGCCATGCCTTTTGTCTTTTGAATCTCTTGGGTTTGAGTGAAAACCAGCAGCAAAGTATTATTGTGATAAGACAACATCTCAAACGCTACGTGCCAACATTGTTTTGGCGTAGAGCTGTTTGTAAAAGGTCAACTCCTTTTTTAGTTTATGTATATCCGTCGTTTTCAACAATCCTCTTACTTTCGGTCTGGCTATGCACCATGCAGTGCACGAGACACTTCTTGAAATTATGGCGAGACCAGCTGCATAGCTATGTACTTGGTTGAAATTATTCACCTATATTAGGTTTTCGCTACCAAGCGTATTTTAGAGCCATACCAAATGTTTACCTTTATTGGTAGTCAAATCTTGAGCCATAGACGTGAGAACATCAGCGGTCTTACTCAAGAATCCAACCATCTCCGAGGTCACGTGACTCATACTGTCGCAACTCTCGTGATAGCAAGTCGTCATGTGACCACGGAAGTTAGCGGTATCAGTCAGAAATATGGCTTTCTTGTCAACCCTCCAGAATTCACTGTGGTCGCTTCGCAGAAAATCGCTCATTGCTAGTCGTTTCTGGAAAGGAAGATCGTCTGGGTTTCCTCGGAACGGTAGCGGAAATCTGATGTGCCGGTATTCCGCTTTAATAAAAGATAAAAAATAGTTTCATTAAATGATGCAGAACAAGTGTTTCTGTGTTTTGTAAACTAACAACAAAAAACTTTTCCAATGTTCTGACATTTTGATTTTTTTTTCAAGAAAATCCGTTTTATGCTGATAAATGTTGAATATTTGTGACTTCGCAGTGCTTTTGAAATCTGAACTGGATCAAGAATCCGTTTCCCGTTTCTTGAGTTAAATCAACGGGTTTCTTCTTTTGTGTAGCACTTAAAAGTTTGGAAACCACACAAAAATTCCGGCTCATGGACATGGGCTTGACCGTCCGTAGCACAAAATTGCTATACTTCACAAACTTTTTTGGGTAGAAACGCTCCAAAGAAAATGCCGTCCTACAAACTACAATCTTTTTTACAAGAAACAGCAACTTTTGGCCGAAACTGATCTGTTCTTAGTTTTTTAGCGACTTCAGCCTCGACTTGTTCTGAAATTTTTCTAATTTCCAGATTATTCCACACACTGGATTAGATGTAGAAAACAATGCAGTAATGTTAGAAACATAAGTATCCTGTCCTTTCAGTCGAGTACGATGTGTTTGTAACATCTTGATTCACTGCTGTGTTTGCCGAGGTGAAATTTTGGTTAGAACTTAATCATGAACTTTACACTTTTATCTGTGGACTTCCATTAAATAAAATTCCGAAATTACAAAAAAATTCAGTCTGAGATTTTTCTTAGCTTGTTCTTCAGTAATTTTTGGGCAAACCTCAGCCTGGGTGGTCTTACAAAAGTTTGTTCATATAATATATATATAGTTGTTGCTCATTTGACTTGATGGTGTAAACATGGGGACAGAAGGAAGAGTAGAGATTGGCCAAGAAACTGCACCCAATCACCCCTTAAAAACTTAATTTATGGGGTCCCAACTGAGAAATACAGTTTGTTACTATATTTTCGATTTTATTAGAATTTTTTATAAATACTCATTGTAACTTCTTTATAAATATAAATATATATGCTTGGCTATGCAATGCTGACGAGCTCTAACAAGAGCGAAACAGCTGTCCATTGCTGCCACTTTCATTGTACCTAGGCTGCGCATGCGTAGTTTGGTATTGCAGATGCTTTGTTGAGTACTCTGATTCTGGGACTTTACTTGACTTCTGTCATACTATTTGCATTACGCATAGCTCACTCTTTTGAGTTTGAGCACTCTGGTATACAGAAGTTCAGTCTCAAATCCTTCTCCGAGCTGCACTGATGAGCCCTCAAAGGGCAAAACAGTACATGTCTACAGATTGAAGAAAATTTTCTCAAATATCATTAATATTGTTATTAGTATTATTTTTGATATCATTATGATGATGGGTTTGGTTCTACTTGCCCGAGGGCTTACCCCTTGGTACCCGACAATGTTTACTGTCTGATCTCACCTGTCGCGTTGTAGTGGTCACTAAAGCTCCGCAACAAATGGACATCATCTTCCGCTCGCCCGATCACAGCCAGAAAGTCTCCCCGGTCGGAATTTTGTGCAACTTGTTCATATATAGTTGGAAAACCGCCCTTCACTGAACGAGGAACAATCTGCGAGTTGGGAGTTGTGTTATAGTTCATTGTTGTATCCATGACAACGATTCCCTGCAGCTGGCTGCCAGTATCATTAAGGAAGGCGGAGAAATTCTTGATGAAGTGCGAGCTTCCACACAAACCCGAACGACTGCCGCATGCGCAAACTGTGGCGTTTTGGCCACACGACGGCTGCCGCTCTTCCAAATCAAATGCTACGAATATCATTGTGTAGTCACGGCGGGGACAACTCGTTCGATCTAAAATTATACACATGTTAATATTAAACCACGCATGTACAGTATAAAATATTGCCATTTCTCCCACACAACACCGGAACTTCTCTGTTTTAAAAGGGTATTGAATGATCTTTCAAAATTCTGAAATGCTTGCAAAAATTATTTTGTTGGCGCTCGCTTTCTGCAAATCGCCAGTTTTCCTAATTTATCACTCAAATACTGGAGATCACAAACACTATCGATGACTATCTGATAACCCTTCACCTTGCTGCCTACCCTGCGAACGGAGATATCTTTTTCGTCTCGTTCTTCACGGTGATATAGGAAGATCTCTGCTCGCAGGATACTCCTAAAAAACCCGAGTGAAGTTCATCAGTTACCATACTTACTAAAGACCTATCCAAGAAACTCGTGCTTCCAAAAATTTTCAGAAAGGTTCGGAAATGATTTGGATATGTTCAACAGGGACAACTTCATTTTCTTCGGCTTCGCCTTCATTCAGCACGTTTTTACTAATGCAAAGACAGAAAGATAACAGAGAAACCATAAGGGCTGCTTGAGAGAGATGATCACTTTTGAACGCGACGCTTAACACGGATATAAGCAATGTTCGAGTAGCAACGGGGAAATTTGCCAAGATGCTTAAAACACTTTCATAGTTTCGAAGTGAACAACTTTAATATTGAATTCAGCGAAATGTCCACACATCTGTGTTTAAACATAACAGTAAGCGATCGCATTAAAAATAAACGTTTTTCTTCTCGTTGCTTTGCTCACTTGTGAAGGTTACCAAACATCAGCATTCCAAAACATAAATTTTACTCCCGTCTTGCCGTGTGTTATCCTCCAAAGTCTCCATAGAGCGTAAACACATTTGGAATTGCCTCAGACTTCCCTTCATCAACCACCCCACCCCACCCCCTCCCAGTACTAGCTGTACCTTCATCGTCCGTCGTGAATTTTCTGATTACCTGCAGCATTGCCGCCCTACAGGAACCATTTTTGTCCTTCCTCTCATTATCCCCCTCCCCCACCACCACCACCTCCTCTCCGTCCCAACACTTGTTGTCCCCCACCTTCTGCAGTGTATTTCCTGA
>JAOBYF010050899.1:0-12539 GCA_025403605.1 Parazoanthus darwini
GGTCCGTTTGGTCTCGTGTGGGGAGTTAACAGACATCACCAGATCTGGTGCCGTACAGGCATTACCTGGAGAAGACCACAAGGAAGAGGATGGCGTCGTGTTCCAGGTGGTCTGAAACAAGCATCAGTTGGCCAGTACGGAGTTTGGGGCGTAAATAGAGCTAACTATATTTACTTCCGTTATGGAGTTGTGCGAGGTAGACCACAAGGTAATTTAAGTTTACCACTGTTGCTAGTTGCTATGGCGACCATATATTATGACAAGACCAGTTCCCAAACGTATCATTTCACGTTTTTTTTCACTCTGCGTCAAATATGTTTGTATACTTTTTACGTAGTAACTAAATCTGGTACTTTGAATAAAAGTGCAAGAAAAAAACTGATTTGAAAATTAAAAAAAAATTAACGCACCCAAAATAATCAAATGTTACCTTTTTAAATTCATCATTTAAGCTAGAACTTAAAAGCACTTCTCTCTAGCCCTGACTCACCTCATTCTTTTTCACTTCTTGTTATCTAGTTGTTAGCTACATCATGTTGTCTAAGCACAAATGCAATCATGCTGATTTATCTTGCACCGGCCATCCTTCCTTAAGGGTTACTACTGTTGCGTTGCGTGCACATTTGTTTTTGTCAGACAACCTTCGGCTGCAATTTGTTTATACGTTTTCCTTTGGTTTTCCCATGCAATTTTTAACAATTCACATTGTGCAAACATTTAATATTCCCGATCTAGGTTGATCGTGCAATATTGTTTACAAATTATTGCAATTCCCATCACGATTGTCCGTTGTCCCCTTACTTTAGCTGATTCCAACCAAAGGCAAGACAGTTAAATTGAACTTTCATTTTGATATATTAAACATACATTCTTGTTCATTTACAAAAGGCGCTCGCTGGGTTCGGGTGCCTGGACGCTTGGCGCGAGTCGAGAGTGGACCCCGCGGTGCACTCTGGGGTGTTACCAAAGCCAACTACATCTACTATCGTGCGGGAGTCACTCGCCGCAGGCCTACCGGTCGCTACTGGATTCGTGTTGGCGGACGACTAAATTACGTTGCGCCAGGATGTAGAGGAGTCTTCGGCGTAAGCAAGAACGGACAGATCTGGCAGTACCGAGGTACGTTTCACTTCCAGGATGTTAATTGGATGTGTATTTAAAACGGTCGATTATTTAAACGAGGTCTGGCTCTTAGCCGACACCTAACTATTGTTTCCAACACTTTTTAAAAAAAGATTACACGAAGTAAGACGCAAACTTGATCCAAACAACGGGCCTTTAAGAGTTTGAGTCCTTGGTACCTAATTAAATTAGAATTTACTTCATCTCCCACGTTTGAAATAATTTCGCATAAACTGTTCATCTGTAATTTCTGCAAGGGGTTAGTTGCTTTTTATCTTTTTTCATATGCAACTAGCTTTGATTTATAGGTGGCGTTTTAAGAATAGTAGTTTGTTCTGTAACTTTTAATTTTTACTACACTGTTTTGCAACTATTTCTCGTATAGGTAATTATATAAGAGTTGAAGTGCTTATTTTAATATGGTTAGTTTATGTTCTATTTAGGGTAGGTCGTTCAGTTTTAACAAAATAAATTGCTGTTAACATAGAATCCCTGAACTAACAGTCACAGTAGTTAAGCTACTTTACCTCAATAAATTAGTGATACATTTCAAATGGACCTGAATGGCTGGTAAAAATATAAAAGCATCTTTATGAATAATATAAAATGTTTAAAAAATACTGAAATTGTTAGTTTTAGTAATAATGTAGGCGGTTCATTTTAAAACTAAACGATTAAAAAACCTGACAGCTCTTGGCAGATTCTTTCGGACCTTTGGAAGGCATACAAGTTTGGGGTTTTATTATTACTATTATCATTATCATCATCATCATCATCATCATCGTCGTCGTCGTCGTCGTCGTCGTCGTCGTCGTCGTCATCATCATCATCATCATTGTTATTATTGTTATTATTGTTAGTGTTACTAAAAAAGCTCTAACATTATTCATGTACTCCATTCCCAATTTAGGGAGGTATGGTCGTCATTTGCTGAAGTGCCACGGAATTGGTAGGTTCAAAAGTCCTACTCCTTAAATATAAAACCTGAAAGCAGATTTTACAATGCAGTGAGAATGTATTAAAAATGTTCGGCATTCAAACGAATTTGACAAAGTCGAATGATATATTGCATGTATATAGGTATTTTTATGTATTTAAATCGGGACGAACCCTTTGTATTTTGTTTTAGAAAGTGATTTAAAGTAAAAAACTGAGAACGAAGAGCAGTCTGTTCGAATGAATGAGAGACCGAGTTGATGGATTGATTGGTTGGTTGTTTTCGTTCAAACAAGCGCGTGAAATTCACAACTAAAATACAGGGCACGGCGGCTTCCTGTGCTTGCCAATCGATAAAACTGAACGCACGCGTGGTATTAGAAACAATGGCGCGTGTTCTATACATTCTATCGTCTAACTAAAAATGTAAGGCAGTCACAGAATTGCCTTGATTTTAGTGTTGGTTGTAAATGTTTTCGTATTACTCCTAGAAACTTGTGGCCATTAGTTTATGCAGTGATCTAGTCAAAATCCTAAATAGATATGCCTCTATAAAAATTTTTACTGGAATAAATAAAGTAGAAAATGTTGAAGTTTTAAACATACCTAACCAATTTTCTTTTCCCTTTTTTGCTAAAAAGGTACCATTCGACCAAAACCAAAGCCCGGTAAGTCCAAACAAATATTATTTTGAAACCATTAGATGTTGATATGCGTGTATTTTGATATGCATGTATCTTGTAAGATCTCAAAGTGAAAAACAAAAGCTAACAGAGGTGCTCTTTCAACAGTAACCTGCTCGAATACAGTACATCATAAATTAAAACTACTTTGTTTTCAAACAAAACTGCTTTGCTATTAAATTCCTTACATACTCAGTTGGTTGCAACAGACCTAACTGGTCGTCTAAAACGATGCTTTGGGTTACCCTTAGGTAAAGGCCGTTGGATTCGCATTCCTGGATCACTCAAGCAGATCGACACTGGATACTCTCGCGCTATCTGGGGGGTGAACCGTCATGGCCAAATCTGGAAACTGAGACGCAACAGGAGAAGCTGGAGGCACATCGGTGGTCGTTTGATTCATGTCTCGTCCGGTCAAGGTGGAGTTTGGGGAGTCAACAAACACCACCAAATCTGGTATCGATGGGGTAAGCAAACTGGCATGGCAACTTTCCCGCTGTGGTTGTGGTTGCCCCGGTTTTCGAGTATTCAGACCTCAAAATCTAAATTATTCTGCGGAAAAAATCGATAGGTCGATATTTCTCGAAAATGGAACGACTCGCAGAAAAACTGTATTTATGGATGGATTTTCATGCACAAGAACCAAACTTTCTCTCATCTTTCGCAACCTTAAACAATATCGACACTGTATAGTACAATACATACACTCACGAAATAATTTCACTTTTTAAGGCTGAAAACGGTCTTTCATGTACTTTGATAAATAACAAAAGGTCAGGAGCATCCTGTTCACATACTCGCACGAGAGTATTAACTTTCACGGCTACGGCTTTTCCCTGCTGGTACTCTTCCTGAAACCCGACCCATGCAATGGCAGCTTTGTAACTAACAGCAATAATTGTACGTTGCAGGATCTGCAGGCGGCAAAGTTGGTAGGGCGTGGCATCGCGTTCCCGGTGGTCTTAAGCAAATCGACTCTGGACCCATAGGATTTGTTTGGGGAGTTAACAGACATCATCAAATCTGGTGTCGTACAGGCATCACTTGGAGGAACCCCAAGGGACGTGGATGGCGACGTGTACCTGGAGGTCTTAAATACGTATCAGTTGGTCAGTTAGGTCCCTGGGGTGTGAATCGACACAATTACATATACTTCCGTATAGGAATGTCGCGTGGAAGACCCCAAGGTGAGACTTTTGGCGGTTTAAATACCCGTAAGTGAGTAAGAAGGTTGGTAGGTAGGTTGGTTGGTAGATAGTATATAGGTACTGGGGAAGGAGGGGCGTTCGGTATGTTGGTAGGCAAGTAGGTAGGTAGGTAGGTAGATAGGTAGGTGTAGGTAGGTAGGTTGGTAGGTAGGTGGATATGGAGGGAGGTAGGGAGGAATGGAGGGAGAGAAGAAGGACGACAACAAGAGATGGGAGGAGGAACGGAGGTAGACGTATATCTAAGATTATATTAAAATGTGTTTAGAAACTAAGAACCCATTTAAAAATCACTGCAAGTCGAGGATTTTGCTCGGTTTTACAAAATATTGAAACACTGGTTCGATTATTTAGGGCGACAGTGGAGGCATATCCCTGGTCGATTGAAACAGATCGAGAGCGGACCAAATGGTGCGGTTTGGGGCACAAGCAAAGCAAATTATATTTACTTCCGAGCGGGAATACATCGCAGAAGACCAACTGGTAGAAATTGGGTGCGCGTTGGCGGTCGTCTTAACTTCGTATCGCCCGGCTGCAATGGTGTGTTTGGAGTCACCCGAAATGGACGGATATATCGATACAGAGGTAAATACAAGTTTATCTTTCAGTTTTCTACCTGTATCAAGTGATATATTGCTTTGAAGTTATATTATCAATTCCCTCTTTTGCTTTGAAATTATATTATCAGTTTCTCTCTGCACTTATCAACATTCGTTTTATGATTCCAAATTTCTCGTTTGCCCCATTTGTGGCCAATGAACGTAAGCGTTATTTGGAGGCAAGGCGCAATAGTATTGCCGTTATAAAGCAAGAGCCAGAAAAGTTTCCAATCGTCCACTGATTTAGACATTTATATCAGGTAATGCGTGCTCGTGGATAAAGTAATTTTGACTGCTTTTTAACTCGATAAAAACCATATTAGGTAAAAGAAAAGCAAAATTGCATTCTAGAATCAAATTGGAAACTGTGAAGTACCCTTTCTTTTAAAATTAAATAGAGATTTCGCAAAATAGGTTTTAAGGATTTGTTGATATGTCAGATGTCGTGGTATTTAGAGTAATGATCGCAAGTAAAAATAGTGTGTGAAAACCTTGCACTGTAATCAAGTACTATAAGCAGTTAACAATCAATTCTGCTCTTGTAGGATCCAGAGGAAGGCGACAGCTTAGATGTCCTAACATAGGTACGTTAATGATGGACAGACAAACACATTTTCTCATTCCTATTTTGCACAAAAAATTGAAATGGATATTAAAAGATCAGAGTTAGAACACTGACAAGCGGACTGCGGTTTACTATTGCTGTAAAACCACGGCCCGGTTGTTTGAAATATGATTAGTGCTAATCGGGCATTATTTAGTTAGGGATTAGATTGCGTTGCTCAAACACCGATTACCACTAACCCGAGGTTAAACCGTGGGCTAAATTGAAACCAGCTCCTGGGTGTTTAAGAAATGCTAATCGGCGGATAAGTCCTTATTGTAGGTTAACTTAATTGGAGCTTTGAACAACCGGGCCCCTATGTAGTATTGATGATAGTTAATGCGGTTTTTTGTTGTAAAATTCTTTACACATGGATAATCTAACAAGTAATAATAAAATCTAAAGTAGACTGTATGATAAAGAATATGACTGATACAACTTAGCGTTAAAAGATTCAAACTGACAGTACAATACACTTTTCAATAATCCCATTGCAACTCTTCGGAAAATCCTTCCTCTATTTAGTTGATATGAACTCACAAAAAGTCCTCACAAACCCCATTTTCTCTTAAATATTGCAAAGAAATCTGAAAAGATTTGAAGGTTTGTCTCAGCTCTAAAGTTTCGTTATTTTCATTCAGAACTTCTAACTCCGTTATCCAACGAGAAACCTGCTTAAACTTCAGAGTTCGTTCAAAGTGGAAGCTTTCCTTTGAGCGGGATGTGGGCTCTGATACTCGCTTTTTTCCCCTTAAATCTAGTTACTGGTCGAACGACCACGGGAAAGGGGAATATACTAATACTTGTTACAAAACCACATATGACTGAATGTCTGCCTTGTCTTCGATAGGCCGACCAACAAGACCAGTCCGACGAGGTAAGAAAAACGTCTGTGTCTAACTTACTTGAGTTGTCTCTTTCTTTATGTTAGGTATCTATATATAGTAAGGTACTTAGAATGCGAATTTGTTTGAACTTGGAATCAACTGCACTATGTTTCCCAATAAAAACCTGCAAGATTGTAATATATAAATAAATGGTTTTCCCTTTACTGATAATTAATTTGCTTAGTTGAAAATGACCAAAAAAATTGTTCAGACAACTACCTTGTTGCTGAAACAAAGGGCAAATCAGTAAGTGATCACCAGTATGATACCTTAAATGTGTGAAATTCTACAGTTGGTTATGGTTTGATCATATACTGATCAAGTGAGCAACCACCGTGAAGAAAGATTACCCACTCACAGTTCTTTATATATGTCTATCTATTTCAAATCAAACCCTTACACCAAGTTGTGTTTTTTTTTTCTATGCCGAGTAGTGAAAACCACAAATGGGAAGTACTGTGTATTCCCCTTCATCTACAAGAGGAAGAAGTACTACCGATGTACAAGGAAGAACGCTAAGCGACCTTGGTGTGCAACGACATCTAGCTATGACAGACACAGGAAGTGGGGATATTGTATCCGTCGTCCCGTAGGTACGTCAACATTTCGTGGAGCGGCCAACATAGCTCTGATATTCCTCCACTCAAGCGGGCGTCGTGTAGCTAACATTAGGATTGAGTTTGAGTTGATCTCAAGCAGATGAAGTCTCGACTTTACTGGACCTTAAGTTAAACCGAACTTAAGTTCAACTACGATTGAAACTCGAACTCCATCTCATACATCCTTTTCGATCCGCTTACACTCTATGAATGACTTACAAAAAGACTGACAGAGACAGTGATTTATACAGCAAACAACAGTTGGTTGCAGACTTAGATTTCAGATTATCATTTTTGCCACTTGTATGGTTAGTGTCAGCAACAAATAATTTAAAAATTAATGTTGTTAACTGATTATGGTCATGCTAGACATTTTTAAATATTTAAAAAACACCCTTGTATTTGTTACTTAGGTTTTTACGACCATTTGCCAACGAGTTGCAGGAGATTGAACAGAAAAGACAAGCAGACATTTTTTGCATAGTCGTTTCTTCCAATTTTCCCTTCAGTTTTGGCCTTTACTACATAATTATAAATATCATCACTCAGTTAGTTTATCAGCGGATGGAATGAAAGAATGGAAGCACAAGGCACTTCCTGGACGAGCAGTGACTCACCAAAAAACGTCTCCAATTGAATCCAACCTTCTTCACCCTCATTAGCCCTCTCTTACCATTCTGCATATCAAATGATGAATTACTGATTAAAGCTGCCTGCACGCATGCGCGGGAGGCTTGTTGTGATCGAAGGTCTGATTAACTGTACAAGAACTCATTGACTCAGTTGAATCGGTTTCTTTTATTTCGCAGGACTTTGGCAGCGCATTCCTGGAGGATTGATACAAATCGACACTGGATATTCTCGCGCAGTCTGGGGAGTCAGTCGTGGAGGAGCAATTTGGAAACTGAGACGTAACAGGCGAAGCTGGAGGCGCATTCCTGGAGGTTTGAAACATGTTTCTGCTGGAGAAGCAGGAACCTGGGGCGTGAACAGACATCACCAAATCTGGTTCCGAGTGGGTAAGCAAAATTGGCATCTTTTGCTTTAGCCGGTTTTTGAAAATACTCTACATCTGACAACACTCAACAGAGAGCGTGAGCACAAAAATGGTAATGGAAAAAATCGGACAATTTACAGACCAATAGGACTTGATACAGAGCACAATTGAACTGATTACAAAACACAGTTGGTAATTTCAAAAAAACAATAGCTGCACGCAAGGATGCATGACGCTGGTCACCTTTTTGTAGTTACATGTATTAGAGAGATTTAGCACCACGTATAGATGAATAGGCAAACGGTAAGAATGGAAACGAGAACGAAGTTTGTATGCGGTAACGATTGCTAAGACTCCATCTTCGCTAGAGGACCGAAATTGAGTGAATCGATTAGCACTAGCCACTGTTTGATAAATGTTTAGATTGAGTTAAATTTATGAACTACGTTTAGTTAGTAAATTGCTTTGAAATCTGAAATGGACCAGTAACCCAATCGACTAGCAGCGAATTTGTGGTCGAGTTAATTGGTATGTTTTGAACTGAACGGAAGCCATGGGTTAAATTATAAGTCTGGATTAGAGAGGCTTTGAAGAACCGAGCTTGCAATATTAGTCGAAGACTCAGTCATACTTGCGATCCTTGTCATTGACTTTAGATTTGTTTGCTTGTTTCTAAAATAACTTTCAGTTTATTCGACATACAGTTTTAAAAGTTGATCTTCATATCTTTGTCATTGGCTTAAAGGTTCCTGGCGCAACCGAGCTGGTAGTCGATGGATTCGTATTCCTGGCGCCCTTATGCAGATTGACTCAGGACCGTTTGGTCACGTGTGGGGAGTCAACAGACATCACCAGATCTGGTGTCGCACGGGCATCACTTGGAGAAACAAAAAGGGCCGCGGCTGGCGTCGTGTGCCCGGAGGTCTGAAATATGTGTCCGTTGGTCAGTTTGGACCGTGGGGTGTGAACCGAAACAATCAGATATTTTTCCGATATGGCGTTTCACGTCGCCGTCCACAAGGTGGGAGCAACATAAAGTTCTGAACATTTTATGTTCTGTCACAGCTTATAAGTTTAATTACCGTGAACGTAGCGAAGACGCTTCACTCTCAATTTTAACTATTTAAAACATCAATGAGTAAAGTAAGAGAATGAGAAACTTTGGCTGTTCTTGAAGGCAAATGAGGATAAATCGTGATCCTAACTTCAACAACTTTGAAAAGAAACCTATCGAAAATTTCCTATGTAATTACCCGTTAGCTGTAACAAAATAAATGACTGCTTTAAAGAGTCATAACGTCTATACTTACATCGTGTTGAATAACAGGCACAAGATGGAGACACATCGGTGGCAGACTGAAGCAAATAGAGGCCGGACCAAACGGTGCTGTCTGGGGAATAAACAGAGCGAACCAAATCTGGTTCCGTGGTGGTGTTACTCGTAGAAACCCTGTCGGAAGGTACTGGGTCCGTGTTAAAGGAAAACTGAACAGCATCTCGGTTGGTTGCAGTGGAGTATACGGAGTCAACAGGCGCGGTCAAATATGGCGATACCGAGGTAAGAACAAAACTGTAGAGATCTACTTATAGTCATCCCAAGAGACTATGGGCGTCGAAGAGAGGGCATCCAAGGAAAAAAGAAGACGAAAAGTGAAAAAATTTGATCTTTTCCTTTACTTTCCGGCCTTTTTCATCTCTTCTGCCCATCGTCTTCATTCGCCCTCTGACCCCCTTGTTCATCGTAGAGGAGATCAGCCAAGATACGGCAAATGAAGAAGTTAATTCTGTTGGTAAAAAAATTGAGCTTTCTATGTGTCTGCTCCTACTGACCCGAGAGAACTGGTTCTATTAAATATCCGGCAGTTTAGTGTCACGTGTACGTCCCACTAGAGAACTGACTGATTAAACCGGACAGATATCAAGCTCCTTTACGTTATTTTGCTTGTATTTCGATTGGAAAATTCTTAGCGGGATATAAGAATGTCGTGACTTAAACAAAACCTGGTATTGAAAAACTACTTGGTTTGAACTAACGATTCCGTAGCACAGGGACTCCCACCAGGCGCAGACTCGCTACCACTTTGATTTTCAGCTAAAAAATCTATCTAACATCTGAACTAATAGTATTCAAATTTATTTTTGTAATAAATTGTTTTATAACTAATTTTGATTTCATACGTAAAACTAACACGCATTTTCGTGTTTGATTTGCAGGAAGACGAGGACGTCGTTTGTTGCGCTGTCACAGTGTTGGTAGGTTGAAAACTACACTCATTCATTTGTAATGATCAGCACGTTATTCTGTGTCTGCTTATTAGCCCGCCCGCTAGTCAGGTGACTGTTTACCCATCTATCTCGTAGTCAGGCAATTAGTTTGTCGTCCTTTAATTTCTTCCTGAATTTATGCTCTCTGTCTTGTCATGCAACATCTTTCGCCAGTTTCAGTCCAGCTACTCAGCTGCTTTATTGAAACTTTGATTGAACAAAATCACTAACTATTAGATAATTTACATAGCTCTTGAAAAAGTTGTTTTTTCTGGGTATGTTCAGTTCTAGATCTGACCCGGTCTCGCGGGTAACTTGTATCACCTATGCTCATATCGACTAGCAAGTTGTTGATCTCATTGGATATGCTATACAATCATTCCCACATATATATAATTCTCGATCGTTCTCTAGGATTGCTGATCGCTCGATTCTATCTCAAGGATCGTGATCACTGCGATCGCTGAACTTGAGTTAATAAAACTGCTTGGATTTCGAACTTTAAAGTTCGAACATGTAGGTAGAGAAACCAGGATTTGGATTTTAGTAACATTTTATCATCACAATGTTAATCAAGGTCTATACTGTATTTCAACAGAAATTAAGAACGAAAAATTCAAGATGTACGCTTCTACTAAACGAGAGTTGCTTCATTGCCAACCAATGAATGAAAAATGCTTTTGATTGAAGTTGCATTAACCCTCATCTTAAACACAATCGCACGGATAAGAACTGACTCTTAAGTCCTCTCCAAGAATAAACTCCGGGCTGGTACTCCATGTGCGCGAAATTAGTATGGGTAATCAAATGGTGACGAGTGAAATTAGGAAATAATTTCACGCGAAGGCGAGGGAAATTATTAGAATTTTGACAAAACGCAAGTGAAATTATTTTCTAATTTCACGAGTCTGCAATTTGGTTACCTTTTAGTTTTAATATCATGGGTGACAAATTACGCTCAAATTTTTACACTGTAATTTCACATGCGAAATTATAAATTAACGCTGAAATTTCGCGCCTAAAGTAAGGAGTAATTTGCCACCTATGATATTAGTACTATAAAACTATGAATTGCTGACAAATATATAGCTTACGTGTAAAACGTACTAAAACCGTGATGGAGACAACCCAAGCCAGTGGCTTGTGTTAAATCGCTCAACGGCACAGATATTGGCGTGAAAGTCGATTTTGTGGAGGCAGGAAAACCGGAGAACCCGGAGAAAAACCCTCGGAGTCAGAAGGAGATCGACAAACTCAGCCCACATGCGAAGCCTACAGGACTCGATCCCAGGTCAATAGAGGTGGGAGGCACGAGCGCTAACCACTCGGCCGTCCTCAGCAGTGTGTAATTCCGAGCCCTCAGTGCTCTTACAAGGTTTGGTCAGCGTGTAAAACACGTCCAAGTGACTGCTTGGGTGGCTTAGTGCGCGACCGCCTGTGATCTGTGACCTGTCGGTTTGGCACCCTGGCACGCATGTGCAGGATGTAGGCATTCTGACAGCGATCAAGAGATAGCCACAGCACGATTGCACGGTCTTGGTGGTCGACTGTAGCAAAAGATCTTCGAGCCTCAGAACAACAACCTCAAATACGGTTACTTTGTGCAACTCACTGTGAGTCGATGATTTAAACGAAGTCTAATTCTTAGCCGGTGTCAAACTGTTCTTCTTAACACATTTAAATAAAAGATTAACACGGATTAAGGTTTAGGCTTCGTTTAGATTCTATTTGCTACCGGAAACAAAATAATAACCAGAACTACAGCGTTAAGTTCATATATGTATACAACATTAAAATCTGAATATTTGTAAAAATTGTACTGTATTTTCTGTTTTGTAAATTGTTATAATTTGATGTAATTGTGCACGCAAATTTTCTTTCATATTAAGAAGATACTTCTACTTTATCATCAATTTTCGCGAAAACTTATTTTCATAAAAATGTAGACCGGCAAGTATCTTATCTTAAATCTCGCATGTCTGTGCGTGCACGTCACGATCTCCACTTACATCCAGACAGTCTCTTGTAGTTTCAATTGGTGGCCGGTCTCGATGGGAACATCGTGTGCATGTTTGCGATTATGTAACATTCTCATGCTCTGTCTTGTGGGTGATTAGCTCGAATTGAGGTAAACTGAAAATAAGCACAGCCGAAGATCTTGTGACGATTCCAGAATTCCGTGCTTGCACCTTAACCAACCTTTGGGGTCAAGTCATGTTCGATCGGACCTTTGGCCTTCGGGACGCGCTTAAACAGGATCTAACTCGCATCACAAAAGTGCCTGTTCAGTTTAAAAGGTATCGCGAATTTCACAGTGATGGAAACAGCTCTTTCCCCGCCCTTTAAACAGCGATAAAAATTGAATTGACTTTTAATTTTCTAAGGAAATCCCCTCTAGGCAAAGCAAGCACTATCAGACTTCACATTTACTGTATTCTCTAAACGAAAGAGCGAGATTTTAAACACTTTGACTTCATTTTTTGAGTGGAACCTATTTTTAGTCACGTACTTGTGAAAGAAATAGCTTTGAAATTCTAACTTTATACTGACTATAGTAATTTTACTTTTAGTAACTTTGCACTAACTTTATGATTTCAGCATTCCTGATCCCAGGCCCTGGAGAGGTCGAAACGGAGCCCCCC
>JAOBYF010051010.1:0-12535 GCA_025403605.1 Parazoanthus darwini
CGGGTACTGAAAGTTTCATTTTGATTGCTTCAAAGTTACAGATTTTAGGTTGGAAAAACCTTGGGGTGGGGGGGGGGGAGTCCATTTGACCTCTGGATGCTTGAGGGTTAACATTAACTTATTATAATATTTCATTTAGCAATACTGTAACAATGTTTTTGTGAATGCTCCCCAGATAGATACTTTTGGATGTGATTTGGGATAAATTGTGCAAGTAATTTAATGAACTTAAGAAAGTTATTATTGATGCGTTTCAGCTTCTGCCCATGTGACGTGTCGCTCATCAGATGATTACATGGGCATTGCCAATTCCATCAAGAAATTTTTCCATGATGAAGGGATCCACTCGACCACAATTCAACCAGAATTCATCAGAGACCATGAGTCTGATGTCAGTTCTGACAAGGAATGTGTCCTGGAATGTGGATTAGATCAGAATTGTGCGGCACAGAAGTGCTGTCCAGGAGATGGGGATTTACGTAAGAGGGTCATTGTTACAACAGAAAATGTTGGTTTACATATATCAAGTGTGTAGTACTCTCCATCCCTTAGTGCCACCAAAGTTACTAGGGTAGGAACTGACATACCTTAACATCCCATTTGAAAGCCCTGGGCTTACAGCATTTGTGTTTGTAAGGGGTTTGGGGTCATATGAGTTTACATCTGGAATATCAAAACTACATTCATTTGACATATGGAAACTGTTGAGTAAAGAGTAACCCCTACCTTTTTACCAGAGGATCAGTTAAGTGATTCATAAGGTAAATTATTTGAATCACTAATTGATATGTCAAAGGCATGCATTATGAGTTAAGTTTTCCCATCCTAGCTTAGAAAGAAGACATGCTCTGAAAAACCCACATTCAGATCAACACATTGTGAGAAAGCTGTGTAGTGCAGTGGTCATCATACTGTACCCAAATAGTAACCAAGGGTACATGGGTTTGAAGCGAATTCCTGACGATTTTTTTTTTGAATATTTGTATTTATTTTAAAAAAATTATATACGGTACATGTACATTGTATGTACTGTTCTTTCTAGTTATGGTATTGTTTTTATATCAGAAAAGGTAGTTATTTCAGGCAATTGGTACTTTATTTCAATCATAACAAGCTTCAAGATATACATGTAACAGCTGGAACACTTTTCTCTGGACAAATAAGTGAAAATAACGAAAAGGCTTCATTAGTACAACATTTTTTACAAAATAGTTGCCAAAGCACAATATTTACAAAGTACATATATTTAAAACATAGCTGGCGATTTTTCGCGCGCTTTTTGTATGGTGCGAACCTGCATCTGTAACTCGATAGACGCACGCCCGTGCGTCTGTTAAATCGCAACACGCGAAAGTAAACAAAAAAAGTGCTTTGGAAACATGTAAGACTATCAAAGGGAAAATGAAGTACTGATTGAAGGCGACGAACAAGAATTGGAAGGAGAACCACCAAACTTTAACTTAGATATGGATTTCCTTTTCGAAAACAGTTCAGTCGGTGAACAGCGGTTTACAACCCTGAATGACACGGAGATGGACGAAATATTGCAAAACCGCAACGCTTACAAGACAGAAAAGATTACTAAGTGGCAATATTCTAAAAGAACTTGGGATGTTCTTTTAGAATACTGCCACTCGAGAAGCTAGAGAAGCACTCGGCCTCGCCTCGTGCCACTCTGACGCTTCTCTCGTGCTCTCCCAACTTCCCGCGTGCATTCATAACTCGATGACGCACGCTAAGCATGGACCGTTTCTTAAGTAAAAGATACAAAACGTACAATAGTCATGCCAGTTGAGTATTTGGCTAATAGTTCAGATCTTTTGTTTGTGAGTTTAGTAGCTTTTAAATCTCTTATGCACAAATTGCTTTGTTTGGGGCTACTCCTGCAAGATATCCCACAAACGTGCGTTGGATATGCGTTTTTAGATAGTAGTCGAGCATGTTGTTATATTAAATATTAAACACTGGAAAAAAATATCTCGAACATTTCTATTCCACCAACTCGAGTTTTCGGCCATTTTGAGGGAAAATTTTCCCTGATAAAATTGTCAGTTTCCATATTTGTCAAACTACAGAATATAGGAATTAGACCTTGAATAGCCAATCACATTACTAGAAGTTCAATATCCAGTCAGTTTGGTATTTAGTATATAAATATAATAGTTTGAGACAAAGGGGGGCCTACAACAAGAGTATCGTTTTTGTTATAAAAGATAGCAGCTTATAAAAAAGAATTTGTATTCTGCCTCCACTGTTAGGGAAGCTGGTGTGCACCTTTACCATTCTCATTGTATCAGTGAACCCGAAATTTGCATTTTTTTTGCTAAATATTTACGTTGAAAGCTGTTGGCTTTATTGTAGTATTTCGTTCAGTTTTCCTTTGAACACTTTTGTAAAACTTGTTGAAATGCTTATGAAGGAATTTATATTAGTCTAAAACTTTATTTTGGCTCTGACCTACCAATTAAAAATAAAAATTAAAAATAGAAGTTCCTTAAAAAATAAATGTTCCTTAAAAGGCAGTAATGTTTTTTTAAAAGAAGGAAAATATGTTTTCTATGGTGACGAATGTTTTATCCTGTCATTAAGCCTTTGCTTACTGCTGTTAAAATAAATTATTGTGATTGTAAACCGAGCATCTGCAAGTTATGATTGTCATTTGTGTAACAGTCTTTGATAACAGGAAGCACTTTTGCGGGGCCCCTTTGGTATGATTGTCACCTTGACGTGTCAAGGGTTAGTCCTTGCCGATGTTAGGGCAAACACCACAAACCAATTTACTAACATTTTACTTCTCGTTTAAGTTTGAAGATGAGGAATATGATGAGATAAAACGTGGCCGAACAAATTGTAGTAATGGAGTTGATTCTGATTATTTAAAAAAATTTCTGTTTATATAGCGACGGATTTTTTACCGGTCGCGGTTGTAAGCAATAACGTCATGATGCGATCTTCTCGGCTAAAAACATCCCTGGAGAACTGTGCATATTTTTAATCACTTCATAATAATAATAATTCAAAAATGGCACAGAATGTAAACAGGGGTTGTAGCTACCGGTATCGGAAAAGCCTGGTTCACACTTGTAAAATAAGAATAAGAACAAGCATAAGTAACCTAAATAACAAAGGAGAAGACAACATAACGCTGATGTGAGCTTATTCCATCTCGTCGCACAATTGGTATTCCTTTCTCTTTTCCTCTGATATTTAGGTTTCTTACACTTGTTCGTCTGCTTATTTCACAAGTGTGAACCAAGTTTTGCTCTGCGCATGATTGTAAAAGTGCCTAAAAGGCGAGTCTCAACTGTCAACATGTTGACTTATTGGTCAACATAAATTGTCATAGCATAAATTTAGCTTACCACTTCAAACAAAATGAGTCCGTAGAGCTTGGCAGAATTGGTATATTCACGAAAAATTTGAGAAGCTACATCAAAGATTTTTGGACCGTTATTTGTACAGATTTCCGCGACTGCAGGTTACTTTTGCCGCCATCCATACAATCTCTGGATTTCCGACTTTACTCAAAAGTATTGAACTTTTTGAAAGGTACTGAGGTGTGCCAAGCTTTTTGGAAGTGTGCCATGCTTTTTGGATTTAAGGGCATCTTCCGTTTGTTTATTTCATATGCTAATTGAGGTAAAGCATAAACAACGACGTCATGCTGAAATGTAACCACTCAAACGTCAGTTCAAAAAATACTTCCTCTTTTATTGTGCACATAAACGTGCTGTTATCTTAGTAAACATATATTTTCAGCTGTACAAGTGAAAGGTCCTTATAATTTACAACTTATTTGGTAATAAATAACATTTCTATGGATATTGCGCGTTACTTCAGTTGAATATTATAGCAAATTCAACTGTCTGATAAATGGATATTTTTCAAGTTTAAAAATTTATATATAACATCATATATAGCTCTTTAGTTTGCACTTGTATACGTCAACAATTTGCACAAAAGCCAATAACTCTCCTAATTTATACATTGAACTTTCAAGATTCAAACATAACACCTAATTCTTCTAATTCCAGATCATAATCTGAAAGCTTTTTTTCATATTGTTGACAAGATGTATCGTCAATCCACAAATGTAATTTTGAAATAAGTTGATTGTAACGTGCCTCATAAAACTGAAGCTCTGCGGCTTAAATAACCATGGTACGCTGTGAGCAAGACACCTACAGAGGGTAACTTTTCACCTGGTAGAACGCTAAGATTTGTGCTAAACGTCAAGCAAATAATGATCAAACAATAGTTTCTTTTAAGCTCTTTAAATTCTTGAGAATTGTACTTCAACGTATTTTAACCACCCTAACAATTCATCTAATACGGTTTTAAGCAAGTTGGAATTAAGGTGAAAGACTGTCTTCAACAGAATATCTTTCGTTTCTGTTACTTGCAGCAATTCCTTCTAAGTTATATCAAATAGTTTCAACCAACACTTAACCAATATCGACTCGTATCGTTTAAATACCCTACATCAAAACTGGCAACTTTGTGAAAAAGTTAACGAAAACTGAAATTATTTGAGAAAACAGCACCCAGTTTGAAGTATTTATCAAATCAAAACAGTCGTATTTTGGTTGTACTCGCAGTTTTCCTATACTTTCAAAGCTTGCTCTCGTGTTTGTTTATAACTCCTCGTATGGGATCACCATTTCGTAAACGGAAAATGTTTGACACAAATTTCAGTGTGAGCTATATTCTCTTTACGAACTTGCTATTCGTACAGCACTCGGCGTAAGACAACCTGTAAATAGTGTTTATATACAGAAGTCGTTGAACAAAATCAAACTAACAACCTTCAGCCTTACCCCTGCCCTACCGGTCTCCGGTATGAGCAGCCAGTATTTAACGCAAACTAGCAACATTTCCATTCTGTACCGGGGTTGCATCCAGTCAGTCACTGAAAGTGCGCGAAGATTATGTACATGGTAACACTTGCTTCACATAACTCAACTTCCAGTGCTAAAGAATTGATATACAGCAATTACCATTTGCAATCTGCTCCGAAAATAAACTACAGATCCTTGTGGAATCCATATAACATGCAACAGAAATAATCCACTACACTCCTTTTCTTCTTAATAAGAACGTTCTCAAAATATTTTGTGGATCTCGGCCTCAAATGTTCTTATCTCTTTTCATTTCATTTCGGGGTTGTTTCGTGGAGTATCCGTATACGGTTAAAGGCTGTTCCCAACATGTAGCTTTATATAGCAAAATGCAGAACCGCCGTCCATTTGCCTCTCTCGCGATATTTTGGTAGCAGTTCTTAGTTTTACTTTAAAAAATTGTAGAAATATTAAGCGTTCATTTTTTACTCTGAGCGTGAGGTATCTTAATTTTAGGTCGTTTTTAGTTCAAGTCTCGAGGAAAAGGAGTGCATTTGCTTACCAAAAATAACTTAAAGAAAGCGACAGTCGGCTGGTAGAAAACAGCTTTAAACATTTGAACTAATATAAAGCTGATTTTTCTTCTTCAAGTCGTTCTTCTCCAAGTACACATCACTAATTTGTCGTGAGCGTCATCCATTTCGACTGATACTGGTGTCGGTTATGTACAAAATGTTTAAGTTAGCAAGTATTCGGCCATTTCACCTAAAACCTGGGGAACAAAAACAATCAAGAGATTAGTAGTGAGCACTATCTAAACAGTAGAACGATATGTAAGGTGCAGGTGTGATTACACAGGCCCGTAGGCAGGGGGAGCGTGCGCACCCCCTCCCCTCCACGGGCGAAAAAGGTCCTCAGCAGTGGGTTCAATTCTAACGAAGAAGTGGTCCTACAGGTGCTGGCGCTATCGAAACGACTAAAAATAGGGCCATAGATCAGTGCGTTTTTCCCTTAATCTCAGTTAACGAAATTTACGAAACTTATTGAATTTTTTGATGGATCGTGAATGACATAGATGGAACATGAAAATTGTTAATACCTAGCTGCCCTTGTTTGTACCCCCCACCAACAAAATAGTTCCTGGATACGGGCCTGATTCAGACAGTTCAACACCGCTCAAGACTGAAATACATGTTTGGCCTTAAAATTTTGAAGGTAATTACAGTTGCAAGCGTAATCGCAGTCACAAGAAAAAGGATTTTTTTTTGCGCTTGCAATTGTGATTTCCTCCAAATGATTGTGAACCAATTTTTACCTGCTTGCGATTGCGACTGCGCAGGCTCAAAAGTTCATAAAAATAGGAAAACTAACTTTCTGTTAGTTTAGAGTCTTCATCTAACACACAGGGCAACCTGAATGAAAGACAATCCTACCTTTTACAACAACTTGAAGTCCTATTGCTTTATCAGGAGAACATGTTCCACAGCGGGCCCCACACTTCCCTAGAACCTTGCCAGTTTTCTGCAAGAGCCGTTTGTGATTAGCTCTCACTGTACACTGCTTAGTGTTCGGCTTTCACATGACAAACCAAATTTATTATACCAACACAAAGCCTTCCTTGATAATAATAGTAATAATAATAATAATAATAACAATAACAATAACAATAACAATAACAATAACAATAACAATAATAGTAACAGTAACTAATAATAATAACTTAATATTTTTATTATCTGAAATATAAAATTTGAATAAAAATAATGATAATAATAACATTACTTATGTAAAACTTACAACAACAACAAATTGAAACGCATATCCTAGTTTCTAGAACAATAGTAGTTAAAATATGCTTATACCGTAATATGCTAAAAACATCCCAACTAGCCAATATCAGAATAAGAATGAAATATTAAGACTAAATAAAAGTAACCTTTTTGAAAAGAGTTTAGGACTCTTCAAGAATCATCGGGTGAGCCGCTACGCTTTTAAATGTTAGTGGAAGCGCATATGAATTCCACAGCTGAGGAAGGCTCGGTAACCATATCTTTTCAGATTGTACGGTGGTGTATCCAGTAGTGAGCCCCAGCTGAAGTACACACGGTTGTAACAGTTCTTCAGGATAGTCATTCAGTTCGTTGCTCAATCGGCAACCAATACAACTGAACTAGAAGAGGTGTATATGATTCGACGTCCGCATTTGTTAAAAATACTACTGTTCAAGAAACCTTAACGAACGAAACGAATGAGGTGACCTGGGGCAAATGTGCCAGTGTATTCATCACTAGAGCGAGTACAGAGCAGCACACCCACCCTTTCACTGTGGATAACTTGTGTAAAAGCACGACCCTTAGATCTCCATTTCACGTCTGGCGATACTTCCAAACCAGTGCCCTCCAAATTAATGCTGAACCGACCCTGTTGATGAAACACAGATATAGATGAACCCGAAGAACGTTTAAGTACTCGACACTATCTGGCTCAGATTACCGTCTATCCCAAAGGATATTTCTCAGTTTCTAGTCCAAACAAAAAAAGAACAGCACTGTAAATCTTTCTGAATTTCCTTAGATTTGTGCAGATAATCTTACGCTAACACAGTTGCTGCACAGACCTTCTTGTTGCCACAGCAACCGTGCATTCGACTGACACTTTCATCAAAGAGGCAATTACAATTCTACACTTGTTTTGAATTTTTTGCATTGAAAATTACGCAGTTATATGACTTTAACAATTGACTAGTTCTACTTTTATGCTAGGGATGCTTGCCAGAAAATAGTTTTGGGATTCACTGCACTTGAGTGAGTTCCGTTAAAGATCATTTCTTGGCATTCCTATAACTAATTTTGATTGGTCAAGTATTGTTTTTACTTCACAAATGACAAAATCAAGATTGAGGAACAAAGAAACCTAAATGGAGGATCTCATTTCTAGAATAAACGTTATCGAAGAATCTAATAGCTAACACTCACAACATTTGAGTCAAAAAGTAAATGCTGAGCACTCCTCCAACTCTGTTTTGAAATTAAGAAATGCTCGAAAACACATTGAATCAGTGTGTAACCAGCAAGGTGACATTAACTAGCTTCAAGAAAGATATAAAAAACTAGTCGAAGTTTACAAATGCAGTAGTTTTAATAAACTGGTAAATCAAGGTCATCGAGGAGTAGCGTCATCTCTTCTTCTTCTTCTTCTTCTTCGCGCTAAAAGAGCTGATCGTTTGCACGTTTGTTTGTACATTGAGTGAAATCATCTTGCAATTCAATGCTGAGAGAAAGGTCTTTTGTTGCTCATACGTCATAACGTTTCTGCAAGGAACCAACCTGAGGGCATCGAGCGCTGCTGTAACAATCCCCAGCCGTGCCATATGGTGGCGGATTCGGACCTCTCGTGACCGCAAACCTCAAGTCATTGGCTGTTGAATAGAAGTTGCTAAAATAAGTAATAACCTTGCAATCTCTCGACTAAATGTTCAGCTAGCAAGCAGTCGTACGATTGTTATCTCAGACAGGCGAGTATACATATTCAACAGAGCTTTAACTCACTCCACACCAGACTGTAGAAAAGGAAAGAAGAGACAAAAGTCGATCATTTTCCCGACTTACTTATGATCTTTGTTGCTTTGATGTCAATCCTAATCTTTGAGAAATACGACGAACCAGATTTGTCGTATTCGTCTCGATAACAGTCGCATTGATCAGTGTGAGTCCCATTTCTTGGACAACTTCTCGAATTCACAAGCCTGGTAGGAAAGCAGAAAAAACATTTGGTACAAAAATAATACTCCATTTTATTTGGTAGTGTTTCACGCCAAACGTGTGTAACAAGAACAAACGTCAAAGATGCAAATGCCACAGTACCTCTTTGGGTATATTTCTGCAAAATTATCGGTGGAACCAGACTTGAGTGTGATGTACTCCAGGGGGTATTCCGTTGTCATGCCATAGCAGAAAACCTAGACGTTGAAAAAACGTTAGGAACTTGATCCCAAGCATCAGACGAATACACACATAATAATCCTCTCAAACTATAGAGTCTCTTTCGAAAAGTGAGTTTCAAAGTCGGAACAGAAGCCGTATACTTTTTTTCCCTGTGGCTCTCTAAACGGTACACAGGAGGAGTCCAGCAGCGGTTAGACACCGATGTTCACCGGTTATGACAGCAAAAACAAGCACAGCACAGCGGCAGCAAAAACGAGCACAGCGTTGTGACGGCGATGGTGCTGCTAGTAATGTTGCAGTGCTGAGGGACAGCAGTGATAGTGACAACGTTGTGCACATTAGTTAAACAGCTTATCTTCTAGGGATAACATGAAACCAAACGTTCTTACCATCACATCAATCAGAAGCTAAGACAAACTAAAACTGAGAATATAATGTACCGATAGTAAAACAAGAACAAAAATAGAGCACTAAAACAAACTCAAGCTCGATTTAAGCAGGTTCTCATGTACAACTTACCCGCAAATGCTTTCCCTCAACAAGAAGATAAAATTCTCCGTCAACCTGAAGGCCATTTGTTCTCTGCACCTCTTTACAGGTCCGAGGCATACAAGGGCGCATATGGCACGGGCGTGTTTTGTCGGGTTTAAGCGCTGGAAGCTGGCAGTTTGAATCATCGTCCATGACACCGTCCTGCCCCATGCACTTGACAATTCTCCTCATCAACCCCTTTCCGCAACTGACTGAACACTGAAAAATTGAACAAATTATGTATTTTAGAAAAATGTAACAGCAAGACTTTAGTCTCAATACAATGAAATTAAAAAAAAATAGGGACAGACAAACGTAAAGCATAAAATGTATTTATGTAAGCCAAGTTACAAACTCCGAAGCTTTTAGGGAAACCCCTAAAAGAAATACCAATTAATTTTTGACAAATTTAACAAAAAGTATTTTTCGTTATAATATATCCAATTCCCTGTACAATCTATGTTTTTCTTAAGGCACAGGTAAGTTGTACCGTCTTTCCCCAATGGTTGTACCAGCTTTCCCGGCGGTAAATTGAGTCTCCACTTGTTAGTATTCGAAGAGTGAACAGTTTGTGCTGCACCTGGTTTCCCAAAGCAAAAGACTTTTTCCCCAGGCTTAGGAAAGCACTACAAGGGTTTGGAAGAAAGCTGGAGTGCATACCTTGGACCACGGGCCTACTCTCCACTGGTAGCGCGCGTGGCACGGACCATAGTTGCAGGGTCTCCACACCGGCGGCTTATTGCGGAGATTACAACCGCCAAGGCTAAGCTGGTTGCCAAGGAAACCCTCGCAGTGTACGGGTCGGACTTGATAGCCGCGATTGCAACTTTTAGAACACTAAAAGTTAATTCAACAGTATAAATTTGAGACAGTATTTATTACGTTGGTATCTATACTTTTAAATCTTGAGAAAAGACGTTATGTGCTTATAATTCATATCACAAGTAAACTCTCGATTCAGTAACGACAAATGAACTCTTTAAGAACACAAAGTCCCTGAGTTGTCCAGGAAATATAATTATTATTATAGCGGTTATATTCTTGTTTAACTTCCCCCAGGGAATTTCAGATTTAAATTTCAATAAAATTCTGGAATTTTCTCTTCGAAGAAAAAAGTATGTTGTTCTTTCTACAAAATTTTAAGTCAAAACAGTTGAACAGTTTAAACTGTTTTTAAATTTCAGTAGGTAGACTGTTAGAAGGTCTTGTTTCGTAATTTGTTCGTATACTTTATTAAAAAAGCCGGGTTAGACTGATGGTTGTCAATGTCCACTAGCACTGCTGCAAAATCAGAGAAAAGGAATCAGCTTTGCAAGCGCCAAACGTTGATAGACCTCAATGATCAAGTCAACATTGCCTAAAAGCCTACATAATATATGTATTATTGTGACTAGATGTATTATCTAACCGGCAACACATGATTAACGTTTTACCTCTGACCAGTCTCCAAATTTCCATTTCGGTGGGCAACGAGTGTCAAAGCAAGGGAAGAACTCTGATGGCTTACTGTCTTCATTGCAGTTTTCTTTCCTTGCAGGACGTCCAAATCTGTCGACGCATTTAACTTTTCTAGTCTTCCTACCATAACCACAAGTTCTTGAACACTGAAACAAAGTATTTTATTCCGTGGTAAGGCGATAAGAACATTTCATTTGAAAGCATTAATATGTAGATCAATAATGATCTAGTTAGATTAATTAATGTAACATTCCAGCAAAACAGACCTTGTTCCACGAGTCTGCCTTCCATCGATACAGATTAGCTATGGCAGGACACTGTCTGGGGTTACAGCCTATCTCCTCGACGGGTCTGGTATCAGAATCACACTTGGAGTCTGCCACGTACTGCCAGCCCTGGAGACACCTAATCGCTCGCCTCTGCACTCCATTTCCACATGTCACTGAACACTGTAACCAGTTGAAGAGAACTTTCGTTAACTTACACTTCACAAGTTTAAGTTTGAGGTTGAAGTCAAAGTTGACGTAAACATATTAAAAAAACAGCATGCAAACTGGTATTGGCACCGATATAACAATACAATGTAGTGGCTTGACCAAAGTATAAAGCTGGCTAAAACAATTACAAATCTTTGTTACTGTGGTGCTAAGTAGTCGCAATTTGCTAATTGGAATAGAAGACTTCTCTATTTTTAAACTAGTTAGCTGTATCGCCGATGGTAAAACTTGACCGGCAACACCGCGAGACAAGAGCTCCGAAGCAGTTTTCTATATCACTTAAAGTTTAAGTTGGACCAAATGTAACACAGTCCTTATTCTTGATGTATGTTCTTACCTTTTCCCAGGAGCCTATTTCCCAGGCTCCACACTGACGCCGCTTGTGACAATCCCGCTCTGTTCGCGGTTTCTTGCTATGCCTGCACAACCGGTCGGATACCACCGAGCCACTGGCTGATTTACACAACACGTCGCGGCGTTTCGTGCCCTTTCCACAGTCGGTTGAACACTTTTGAAACAAACAACATAATTTTAGAAGCAAATAACAAAAATTATTGTTGGCGATGTAGGAAAGTGATGGATGTACGAGACGTATCTTAAATTATGAGCTAAGACATCACCTTAGCCCTCTCCGGAGATGGTCATTCTCCACCCCTCCCCTCTCTAGAGTTGGAGGGGGTGAGAAAGGTTGTATATAGCACACTTGATCAGTAATAATTCTTACACTTACTTGCACTTTGGCATAATTAATTAAATTTTACCTAATTAATGCTGTGGCTTTGAACAACTTTGGAACATAAGTGCTCAGTTCCCACGAACAGCCCTAAACTACCAAGACTCTTCCAAACATCTAGGTATTGTAACAAAGTTCATAAGTCAGGTTTTCAATTTAAGCAAGTAATCAAGTAGCACTGAATTGAAGGACTTTTTATGACTTTCCTCAAGACGGAACAAATTACGACAAAGCTTTCACATCTAAAAGAAGTATTTTGTTCCCTAACTAGATAATTACCAAGGCAAGTCAAGGCAGTGCTTTTTATTGATTGTCAAAGGCCGAATGCTAAAATCAAGGGTTTTCGATCCCTTGAGAACGCAAATTAAATTCAAGGAATTTTTGAGGATTTATAAGAATAGAACGGCGCTGTAAAAAGTTATAAAATACAACAACTGAACAAATATACTTTATGTATTTTGATTAGGACCTTCGAAATTTATTTTTTCGGAGACTAAAATATTTGATTTTTTTCATAGATGCATGAGTAAGGGA
>JAOBYF010051121.1:0-20332 GCA_025403605.1 Parazoanthus darwini
GGGCGAAGTCTTTTAGAATTATAGAAATAATTGTACACACAATGCAGTTTCTTTCTTACATACTCATCTGAAAAAATGGTACATGTATATCACCCTGAAGATGAGTATGTGGGGAAGAAAGTGTGCAATTTTATTTGTTTAATTCAGTAACTTCCTAGCCCCAGTTTTTCCATCTCTAGTTATTTTAGGATTTGTTCTTATTAAACTATATAAATTTACCAATGCCCTTTAACTGGTCAATATTTTAAAACATGTTTCCAATTTTTTTTAGAAAACTACACAGGAGAGAGAAAATGCAGATTTTGAGCTGCTGAAGGTGAAGAAAGACAGGGACCTTGCAATGAAGAAAAAAGAAGAGTTGGCGGCAATCTTGATGGAGGCTGCAAAGGCTCTCAAGTCCTCTCTAATGGTAGGTGTCAGTGTGTCATACACATAGCTAAGTGTCTAGGCATTGTCACTGTATTTGTTTAATTTGTATTAATTCCCAGCAAAGGCACTGAATTTTTTCTTAAAAGTAGGTGTTTGCTTTGTTTATGTGCATAATATAAAATGTATTATAAAAAGTATAAAGAGACAAGTTTAAAGCATGCTTGGAAGGGAAGTTTGGGGGGGGGATGGTAATCTGCTCAGTTGACTCCATGGGTATGTGCCACTTGTAATAAAGGGTGTCGTTTTTGGGCCAATTTGATCTGGAAGAGGTATAATTTTTGCTTGAGAAATCTAGAAAAGGATGTGGTTTTTGCAAAGACTCTGTGGATCATTAAAGTTTTTCTAAATTTCTCTCATGGGTTGTCGCTTTACAAATTTCAGAATAATAGATAAGCAAAATACAGGCTTTATGGCAACCACAGTGTTTTTGTTGGTCTGGTCTGAAATAAAGTATTGATTTCTACAGTTTGGTCTGAAATGGGGGACAGAAAATTCCTTTTCTGGGTCTGAAATAGGTTCCGGAGTTATAGGCTTTGGTGACACACCCAAAATATTAGTAAGCACCCCCTTCCCCCAGGGAAAACAGCTTAAACCCCAAGTTCAACTGTCACGGTGAGGGCTATGCCACTCATGGCTCGATCAGTGTCTGTATGTCGGGCTATTGGTTATGTTTTGTATTAGTTCGCAGTAGGCTTTGTGAGTTTAGGCTTATTCTCTGATGTAATTCCAGTCAAATTTGTAAAAGGGATCCAGGAAAGATAGAAAGTGTCAGTCATTTCGCTTATATTTCTGTTACAATCAATCTCACATTCATCTTAAATTCAAATTAATCAGTTAATTAAATTATTTATGCATTTCTCTTTGCAGACCACAGAAGCCAGAGCTGAAAGTGGGGGAAACAGGCCATCAGTGCAGGATGAGGCAGAGCTCATTGCCCAGCGGGAGGGACTGGTGCACACTCTACTGGGAATTCTTAACAGTGCCGCAGCATTTGGTGTGGGGCCAAGCATGAAAGAATTCAATAAACCACCAAAGACCAGAGGGTATACCAGTCCTAGCCCTGATATCAGTGGGCATATAACAAAAAGAAAAGCGTGAGTATCGAGTGGAGTAGTAATTAATTGTTGTTGCTTATAGATTTCATGTTGGGTAAAGTATCTTTATGCATAAATCAGTGTTAAATGTGAGAAGGTGGAAGAGATTTGGGGAATCAACTCTTTCCTGTTAGCCAGAGGGCCAACATTATTTTTCAATCTAGTCAAACTTACAATGAATGGAAGTATTGATTTAAATGTGGTAAGTTGAAGTGCTGTCCCGAGTAATGCTTTCCATGCAACAGCCCGAGAAAGGAAGTGGGCTTACATGTTTCTGACCTCATAGGGTTCGAATGCATAACTGCTGGAACAGATAACCATTGCTCTACAAGTTGAGATATTTGGCTGGATGGCAGCTGTTTGTGGGTAATTTTAAAAAAAGGTGATCAGCAGCAAGTCTTGGCTGCTCAGCTCTAGTATTAAACAGGTGTATTGAGATATATAAGTAAGTGTGATTTGGAAAACAGTTTTTGGAAAATGGATATAAGAAATTGAAGTTTGGACACTGCAAAAGAGATAAACTCTCTACTATGACCTACCTGTGTAGTTTTCATATTTGTCTGGCCATGGCTGGGAATCATTGTGCTGTTTCTAAATATCATTTTTATATGTTTAAAACAGTATGACAAACAAGGCAGAGGTTCTTGCAGCTTCAGTATCCAGACCTTTGCCACACTACAAACTTGGTGACCTTGGGATTGTGCCACGCTCTGGCCACAGACATAGAGCATCTTCCCCATCCCTGGGACCTGTGAACAGCAGAAAGACCAGAAGCATAGGAGTACAGACTGTTAGTGCACAAAAGGTATGTAGGATGCAGGTTTCGTATATTTATTTAGCCTGCGTGTCTTGTACTCCTGTCTGTCTGTCTATCTGTCTGTCTACCTACCTGTCTATTTGCCCGTCTGACTATTGGCCTACCTATCCATTGACCTGTCTTGTCCCCTGTCTGTCTACCTGTCTATTTGCCCGTCTGATT
Organism: Parazoanthus darwini; assembly: GCA_025403605.1. Lineage (NCBI taxonomy): Eukaryota > Metazoa > Cnidaria > Anthozoa > Zoantharia > Parazoanthidae > Parazoanthus > Parazoanthus darwini. Next base: position 2,503 of record JAOBYF010051121.1, read on the forward strand.
ATTGGCCTATCTATTCGTTGGCCTGTCTTGTGCCCTGTCCATCTGCCTGCTTGTCTGTATAAACGTATTGAAGGAACGTTGAATACCAGACGCTGCATTCTTATTTCTTTGTTCGTGGCCTCATGGGATTCTGACTATTGGTGTTTTAAGCCCCAAAGAAGGTTGGTGAAGTCTGCTGGTCAAAATGCAAGTTTTCGTGACGCAAAATTTGAAGCCTATTTCTTCGAGTTGTCTTTTTCTCCGTGGTTTTCTGTTGTTTAAAAATAGGGCCTTTATGAACCCTTTACATTCTCCATTATCATTTGATTATGTATAGAACAGTAGTATGTGATGGAGTTATAAAGACCCGGATTAGGTGTCCGGCATCCTTTGCGCGTGTTGTTTAAATTTTGGTTTCATCTTGAGTCAAAACAATTCTCTATGATCCAACATTAGTTTAGAGTTAAACTGAAATTAAAAGTTGTTTGAAATAATGAGTCTTGGTTCCAGCTAGCTTGCGATGGAACTTGACTAAGACACGAGCAAGTATTGTATTGTAACATGCATTTTTGTACCATTTATGCGAGCAGTTTGCGTCTAACGCAAGTCTTTACTTAGTCCCGTTTTATTTTATCCCGTATAAACGCCTTATAAATCTCTACCTATCGATCATTTTCAACTGCGCAGAACTAAAGCCACGAGCACGGACACTGATCTTGGCGTTTAAAGGTATACTCCAGTATGATGTGGCCCTTTCCGCTCTAAAATTTATTTAGGCTCAAACGAGCAAGGTCGTCATGCATATGTAAGCAAGGTGTAATGGCCACACTCCATTCTATATCACAGGCGATGTTCTTTGCTGACCAGTTGCTGTCCAAACGCAGTCCCTCGTCCTCGGCCCACTCCCTCGCGCACGATTACCACACGGCCGTGAGGACGGAACTTCCAGTTGGGAGCGGAGGCCGCTCGCGGATATCTTGATGAGACTTCAACAGTCTTTTCCTGTCAGTTTTCAAATCTCAGGATAATTTGTCAGTCATAAATTTTAAGAAATGGTTTACACTGTTCGTTGCTGCTCTTCAAGAAAAGCAAACGGAAGGTTTTTTTAAAGGTTCAAAGCTGGAATATTAGCATACCACACCTGAAAAGTTTAAAAAAGGAACGCAAATGCTCTGGCTTCAGTCTAAGGTGAACTAGTACCAGCTGACACACGCCCTGGTTTGACTGGCACGAACAGAAACTGTTGCTTAGTAGAAACGTTTTGATATCATCCTCGTTTTAACATTATCACAAGTGTTAATTCAAATGTCATCCAGCTAAATTATGGAAGTCCAATGGTTTAATATTTTAGCTTATTGTCCTTGAACAGATCTTTGGTTATCCTTTGTGTATATAGCTTGAGAATTGAGGTGCGGTTAAACAAAGTGTACATAGGTATAAATAGATTTGTATGTACTTAGGAATAGATAACTGGAAATATTAAATGTTTGTATTCTGTCTTCAGCTCTTTTATCTCTTGTCAAATTATTTTGCCGACTGGTACAGAGCTAAAGAAGCTTGGTTTAACAGACTGAACGAACATGTGCAGTTTGTAAGACCTATATAATTGAACAAACAAACAGTTTGACTAACAACGCCTAAAGTGTTGCTGTCTTATCTTTCCTGGCGTTAACAGAAGAAACAGAACGTAAAACATGTAGTGAAATGTTTCAGTTTGTTAGCTAAACACTTTAAAGTTGTCGAAAGCTTGGATAAAATTTGTTTGAAACCATTTGACAAGAGAAAAACATCGCAATTTAGGCCGGGAAATGGGCCACTTATACATTCTTCCAATTAAAACTCCGGCCGGAATGTGGATCGTCGGAAGAGTGGTATTGTTCCAAACCGTATATAGTAAGCTAAATGTAGTTCGTGTTAGGACGATTTTCCTTTTTGACATCGAAAAACTCATTCACTGCATATTTACGATTTTCCGGTTTCATCAGCCAATGCAAGTGGTTGGTTGTTCGTTCCTAGTCTGTTGAAACGAAACGAGGTTGGCTGTCAAGGGCGGGGTCCATAGGGCCCAGGCCCTCCCTTTCTTCACCAACTTCGAAACATTTTATAAGTAAAACGTCTTTTGGAGCACGGATATATCCCTCTTATACATTTTCAGAATTGTGGGTCGGGCCTCCCTTTCCGAAAGTTCTTGATCCGCCCCTGGCTGTGTACAGAACCTTGTTCTCCCGACAAACAAACATCCGTGGAGTTTCAAAGCGCCGGCTCGCCCCCATTTCTCGCTCGCCCTCAAACTCGCTTGCTGGTTTGCCTGTACTTTGAAACTCCACACGCAGCCGCCACGTGTACAGCAACAACTGAGCATGTTCCAAAATCCAATAAGATCAGCCCGTCGTGCGCTCGTTCAGTGTTTGGAGAACCAATTACTTCAGAAACTCGACTCGCGTTTGGTTTGCCTGTTTTCGATTCCAGGTCAAAAGAAAAGGGGTTTAACGCCATCAAACATTTAGTGGCTGACGTTGCAAGTTTTCTTTTGACCAATCCTTTGTTGCCAATTCAGCACTGCTTGTTCTTCAGTTCTCAGCCGTTTTTTTACAAAGAGAAATGTGTGAGTTGAAAAGGAAAGGGTTTTGATATATTAACATTCAGCCTGAAACAAAAGAAATCAGCACGAGGCTCTGAGGAATTTTGTTTCAGGCTGAATTTCAATATAGCCTATTTTTATGGCTTAATTGAACGCGAGATTGTTCTTAGAAAGATGAGCGGTTATTTGGAAAGTTTCTTGTAAAGCATGTTTGTAGTCTATTTCAAATTCAGCCCTCCAAAACACTCGAAATACCACAAAGACTGTTAAATATTTCTTCATATTTTTCTGTCTTGACACGTTGCTGTCAGCCGGCTTGCGTTATATATTTTGGCTTTGCGCCAGCAGGCTGGGTGGAGTAAACTGGCAAACCCATTTTATAACTTGTTTTCTCAGGGAAGAATCGTTTGCCAGCACCACCTTAAAAGCAGGGAAAATAAGAAAAACTGTTTGGCTTGAGTTTTACTTTAACCATGTATAAAAAGGAAGATCAAACTGCCCAAGCTGGAGGTTTACACAGAGCTGTCCTTATGACGCAGTAAATGCCGATACAAGGCCTCGCGAAGCTTTGTAATACACCTGGGGGAGGCAATGATAAATTTTGAAGCACTAAAATGCTTTTCCTGGCGTTTTTGAAGCGATACTTTCAAAAATCTCGGTGGAACCCATTTTGATTTCATTGAGAAGTGTTCACTGAGAAAAGACAAAGTTCTAAGTGAGGAAAGAGAGGTAGCCGATTTTTGCCCTCGCCAGCACATTTCTTTAGCGTGGGGCAAACCTGTCTGTTGCATATGAAGAAGAAGAAGACACTAGATAAGCTACCTGGCGGTACAGAACCCGCTATACTGGAAGAATTGGTAGGAGAAGTTTACAAGGAGTCTAGTAGTCTAAACAAGTAGAATTGAAATTGAAAGCGGAAATGAGAAGGCAGCAGAAGTAAACTTGTTGGAACTTTATTTGAGAAAACCTTAATTTACTTGTGTACCTCGGTTCACCAGTGATTTCTGTATTGCTGAAGGTAGTTACGTAACCGTGCTACCAAAATCAAGTAAGCAGGACAAGGTTACAACTCGCTCAAGCAACTGTGTTTGAAAAAAATGTTTACCTGGAATTACTTACAGAAAAAATATTATTTTGCACATGGGAATTTCTCATATTCTGTTTCCTGCTTTGGCTTAAGTATCAGGTCAGGGCCAGCTAAAGAACAAGTTTGGCTTATCAAAGATTTGGGTCAATAACAGTCCACGGCGAGAGATCAGGTGACGGTGTAAGATAGTAAAATGTAAGATATGTAAAAATTCACAGGTATTACCGCTGAAATCAGAATCATTCCAGACAATACAGAATACAAAACTGAAATTTCTTGTTGTCTCATTACTGTATGTAAATGTGATAAGATACATAAAGTGCTCTTGGGCTCGCACGGGCTGAAGCAGTTTTAGTTTAGCCTCTCGGTGACATGTAGATTTTAAAATTTTACTTTTAGTATTTCCACTGTAATACTAACATCATAAAAGACTTACGGCAACCTGAAGAGAACTCAGTTATTTTTTTTTATTTCAATAAATTGACAATAGCTGCGTGGGAGTTTATTTTGTTTTTAGAATCATCGTGCTTATAATATATTGGAATCTGCTATCTTTCAATCAGTTTCAGTTAGTTCTTTGTCATCCGCTTTGTTGAAATCTTCTCCTTTCCCAAGAAGTCTTGCTACACAGACGTAGACAGATAAGAAATACATGGTTTGATAAAATTAGATTGATATTTTGAAATAGACTGCGTGCAAAAGCTAAAGACGGCCTGCCAGTCAAGACAGACAGACAGATGCATGGTTAAACCTCGTGTGTAAATAAGCTTTGGTGCTAAAATATTATTTATGAAAACGTTAGACTATTTGAAATCGGGCCTTGGATGGTAATCTAATAACTTATATAAGGTCTATCCGTTCCGGTTGACCTTATCGCAATGGCGTCGACTCAAGCCAATTGGCTTTTTAGAGTACACGTGATTTGAAAGCTCTAATTGTTTATGTGACAATTGAAAATGGCATTAATGACACATTCCGTTCCAGGCCAACGAATCACGTGAGTAAATATTGCTCGTTTACACAGTTTCTGAATTTAAATTTGTTTCTACTGAGACGAGTCCGTTGGAGTAACGCGGATGATATTTTTTATATTTTCGTGCGAAGTTATACATATCTTATCGTCCTTTGATGGGACACGATGGAAAATGTCTCTCTCCCGAAAGAGATAATCGAAGATTTGTTTTCTCGGTTTATCGATGCTGAAGACTGTCCCCAAATCCTGAAAAGATTCAAACGGCTCGTGAAAGCAGTAAATGTCCAAGCAGAAAACCCACGAGATTTTTATTGCGAACTCAAGTCAAAGTTGCAGTCATGGAAATGCAAGACTCTCTGGGAACTTTTGGATGCAAGGGCCAATCAAAATGAATATGGCAAAGGCAAGATTTGTGAGGACGTTCAAGTTTTAGTGATTGGAGCAGGCCCGATCGGTTTGAGAACTGCGATCGAAGTAGCTCTCTTGGGAGGGCAAGTCGTAGTTGTGGAGAAAAGGACATCATTCTCTCGCAACAATGTCCTACATTTGTGGCCATTTTTACTGACGGATTTTCGCTCGCTGGGAGCCAAGCGATACTACGGGAAATTCTGCTCGGGAACCATTGAGCACATCAGTAAGTACGCTAGCAAAAGAGCAACTCAATCTCTCTGCCTGTTTTCATTAAAGTACTCTTTAAATAGGCGCTAGTTTAGCGAAAATTAGATATTTATTAGCTAGATAATACGTGGCACGAAGAATCTGAGGATGCTACAAATTAACTGCATTTTGTAACTCAAACGTAAGTAAATTCCTCTGCTGCTTCTATCTCTAAAATCATTTCCGCTTGCGACTAAAATTTCTTCCGTTTTAAGAATTCAAAACGGCTCGCTGCCACGCAATCATTGTATCCGTCGAGATAAAAGTAAATATTTTGTCATAATCACGAAACAAGAGCGCGATGACACTCTTCCGGTATCTTTCATAATGTGTACATTGTCGATTTTTATAACAAATTTATAATATAGGTGAAACTCACTTAACTACTTGGACAAAATCCGTTAAAGACCGTTTTCTTACAGAGCCTGCAAAATTCAAACTACTGGTCATTAGTCCACTCGAGTTGATATCATCTGGTATCGCTCTCTAACACCTTCCATGCAGTGCACATGTCGAGTTTCGTTGGTATGAATCCGAGACGCTATTCTAGACTAACTCTGCGTGTAGCAATACATCATTCGGATGTGCGAAATACGCAGTTACCATTTTCCTGAGTTACTTTTAATTAAAACGTACCCACCATGATGTTTATTCTTGTCCAATTCAAACTCACGTTTTAATCCAATTCTATATTTATGTGTGTTCGCGATAATTACATTACACAACATGCTTTTGCAGCGAATAAAAAGCTGCTTCGTTCCTTGTAGACATGTCCACCCCGAGGGGTTGTGCCAGAGAGCAAAATACATTTGTCTTCTTGTTGTGATGAAAGGCTGCAGAAAATGCAAACTACTTCTTGCTTGAGGCGATTTGCGAACGTGAAACGTCGTTCGGTTTGTGGAACTGCGAAGTTAAGAAGAAGAGAAGTAATCGAAATATTCTGCAAGAAAAATGAGATTCATTTGCTTTGCTCCCTGTTATGATATGAATCATCTGCAGCAGTTGACGAATGTAAGAAGGTTCATTCTAAAACGGGGAGAAAATATCACTAGATATTCAGACTTTAATCTAAATAATGACACAGCTGGTGTCTTCGTTTGTAAACGTTGCAATCACACTGACATTGTTATGTTTTGCCGAATTATAAAGGCTTGAATGTGACTTTTTATAATTATTTAGAAATTTATATCCAAGTATAACCAACATGTAAGTGATTATAAAATGCAGAGCTACATCTAAAACGGTTAAACTTTGGAATCATATCAACATTAAAACGACATAGTATATTGAGATTATTTAAGATTTCCTACATCTGTAAATCTGTATAAAGTCCTAATTTGTAAGGCTTTCAAAAAAGATTCACTCGTAGTATTAAAGACAGGTGTTTGGGTTACTAGGTTTTTCGGCGGTTGCTCTTTTCAAATATTATTTCTTGACAATCTTCAGTTATTCAAACCCGGAAAAATGGTTCATTTCTCTTCCATTTGTCAAGTATTTAATGTAGTTTTTTTGTATTCAAGTCTGCAAGCGTTGTTTTTAGCCAGTTGATCCCAGTACGTTGTATATTTCCTACAAACTATAAATGACCGTATTAATACTTCAAAATATCACACGAAGTAACATGTAAATTCTGCATGTATTTAGTATTTGTACTCGAAATACCTCAAAATTTAAATATACCAATGTTGTTACCCAGCAAAAACAAACACCTCTGTTTCATTGAAAATACACCCATACAGACTGTCAGAGCTTTCGTGAACGCGTATTTTAGCAAGAAATATCAATACATTGAATTTGTTTTGTTTTGCACAGTTAAGAATACGTACCGCTGTTTCATTTGGTAGAGAAAAGTACTAATAATACTATATAGCTTCCATTATCAAGTACGTAACGTGATCTGAAAGAGTTCTTGTTTTTGCCAATTGAGTACCACATTAAAACGCGGCGTTTTGTTTCTGGGCAGGTTATCAATTTTTTCTTATTTTTGGATGGAATATGGAGGAATATAAAATAAAAAAACGGTTTGAGTCAATGATATGAAAACCCACTAATTCAAAATCTCAAACACAGTTCAGAAGTAAGAAGGCAGCCTCGTTGTACTGCAACGAAACATTGCAGAAATGATGTAACTAAAAGGGACAGAATCGTAGAAACTAGAAATCGAAAGACCGTAAATATTTACCGATCGTCAGATGATAAAACTTTAAAATAAAGGCACGTTTTCAAATGCGACGGAATATAAAACGTTACAAAAACTGTTGCTTGACTAAACCACAATACGTAACGTAGTCCTCCATTGTGTGTGTTGTTACGGTAACCTTGAGTTGGCTTCAACGGAGAATATTGTTTATCAGTCAAAAGCATTAAGCAAGTAAGCTAAGAAACGGAAAACAAAAACGTGTTTTACTAAGTGCTGTTTTTCTGATTCAATTAAACTGATTCCAAGTCCGAAACTAAAAATGATAAGGACTGACACTGTTCGCCCCCAAGTTATCAACAATACTGCAAAAACGAAATTTGCATAAAGCACAAACCCCGTAATCATTAGCTTGGACAAACTGCAACGTGGTTTGGACAATACATAATCTAGATCGTTTGTTTCTTAGACGAGAAAAAGTATACCCCGTTTTTTGCGCAAATAAAAGCTCAAGAAAGAGTTTTAACAATGTATTGTCCAAACTAGTTTGCTTTTGTAAAACAAGCATTTCTTGGTTAGTTTGAGGCAGCAGTGCCAGTTATCTTTAAATTTCTGAAACGCTAAATTACGTTGCACAGTGAATGAAAATACTGTTGAGGTTTTACTATAACAGACATTTGCACCGATAAGGGCTTCGGCTCTTCCCGATAGTTCAGTTTTCACTTACTAGAACAACTATATATCTTTGTAAACACCAATTAAACTTTTACGCTACGCTTCATATACAGTACTACTTGTTTTAATAAGAAATCTACCACGCCCGAAGGTCAATTTAAAAGTGTCTACCCAGACACCTCCGCTTTCTCTTTCTTTCTTTCCTGACTTTGTGCTTGCGCCATGATCTTGTTTTGGCCAAGTAGAAACGCATTCAGCAGAGTTTGATATTTGGTATTAGGATTATGGAATTAAAGAGACAATATACTACTAAACCTTTTTGAGACAAGTGCTGTCCAACCAAGACTGAACCTCTCTGGGTTTATACACTTTTTTCACCCCTTCGGCTTCATGCCCGTTGTCGACTGTACTGGACATATTGTAGAAGGACGCAGGCCTCGCGAGTCTTGTTTTTATTTGCCACTGCATTTTCTGACTGACATTAGTCATCGCACTGACCAGTTTTTGAGTGTTTTCAAGACTTGTCTGGTAATGCCTGGGGACCGTAATCACTATTAAACCTGAATAGACCAACAGCTTAACGCGTGGGCAACGGCTATTGACCCTTGACCCTTTTATCTACCGTCAATATATAGGAGCTGCTGATAGTTCTGTGGAAAGTTCCTGACATCTTAATCGTGGTGGGAACATCTGGAATAATTTTTTTAAAAAAAACCGCAGTACGACCCTGTATCAGTTGATTAAAGATGCCGTTTATATGTGAACAAATTTGGAGAAGGTATCGCATTGGTGACATTGAGTGACATTTCAGACGAGACTTTGCGATGCGCGCCACGCTAAGCATGTTCATGTTTTTAAAAATCGTTCAAGAAAAATTCGTTTTCAGAGTGGCGAAGTTGGCTTTTTTTCAGTTATATTTTCATATCATTAAAAGAAACTCGGAACTATTTGAGTCGGGTGAATTGTCAAACTTCATAGAAGACATGGAAATTAGCAACACGTAATGAGAGGTGCATGAAACGGAAGCGGTTCACACAAACTATTCAACTTATATTGGTTCTATAGTTGTGAGACATGCAATAACAACAACAACTTTATGTAAGCACAACTCAAGGACAACGTGAACCGTTCTACCGGTCAAGTTATCTTGCTTCCATAAAATGCACGACATTAGAGACCTCTAGATCCGTATTTTTTATACTTCACTACTTGCTGCTGAGAATTGCCATTTTCCTCAGAGATTAAGTCGTTTGTTCATCTAGATAAAAATAAACTACATGTACCATTGCTGTTGACGCTATCGACTATTTGTGAAGCAAACCATAATAAACTCTTATTTACTTTACGGTCGTTACTGCTAAGTTACTAAATCACATTTAACTGCTAAACATTTGTTTTATAGCATTCATGCGTGTACTAACAACGCGACCGGCCTGGACACGTGACGCCTGCGCTGATCACGTTTCTGCTGGCGGACGTGCAATAATCGCTGAAACATTTTCCTGTTGGCGGTCTTCCAGTCCGTTGAATTAAACTAGCTCTTGTTTTTTTATACAAATATAGCTTTAAAAAATCAAGATAAAAGATCGAACCGGAAGTTTTCAAAATTTCCCAATTAGAATTTAGCATGAGTGTATCTTTGAAACATAATTAGTGTAGATTGGTGGTTGCTTGTGTAATAAATTGGTAGTAGAATAGCGCACGATTTTTTATCTGGCAACTTTTTGTTTTCGCGAAATGTGCCAGTGTTTTAATTTTAAAGATCAGTTGAGACAAAAATGTGGGTCTAGAGAACCCATCTCACCGGCAGTTTTAACTGAAAATGTTTCAAGCCTTGAACCCAAACTGCAAGGCTGATAAAATACTTATATTTAGGATTAGTCCTAAACGTTTTGCCGGTTTCTCTTTTCAAAAACTAGCAAATACTTTCTTTTATACTCGAATCAGTTCTGTTTTTTCTTATTATGTCCACAAAACCAAAGTATGCAATGAAAACAATCCTGTGTGACCTTTTAAACGTTGCTTGCTGCAGGTATTCGCCGGTTGCAGGCCATTCTCCTGAAGACGGCCCTGATATTCGGTGTTAAGGTGTTCACAGGCGTGACGTTCGATCACATCATTGAACCCACCACTGAGGAGGAGGGATGGAAATGTAAAGTAAGCCCCGCCCCTCACCCTGTCACTCAACTGGAGATCGATGTCGTTATCGGTGCTGATGGGAAAAAGAACGTGTTGCCAGGATTCAAGCAGATTGAGATGAGAGGTATCACGCGATTCAGTGTGTATCTATCGTCATCATCATCAATCATCACCAATCATCACCAATAATCATAATCGTTAATCATCATAATTATTGTTATCAATTTGTCAAAGTCATCAATTATAATTGTCATCATCATAATCATTATCATCATATCATTACACTTTCATTTGGTGGCAATCACTTTTATAGCAGACACTCGTAGTTGACTTCTTTTTCTGGTCACTTTTGTGGTATTTGTGATAAGGAGACAAATTATGGCAAATAAATCATTGACCACCGGCTCAATAATTCACAACACGAACTGGCTACTAAAGATGCGTCTAAGTTTCGCTTTGATCATCTTGGTGAAACTAAATTCTCAATCAGGTAACAAAGCAGACAAGGAATCCAAACTAAAATCAGTGTTATTCTGAAATTAAGTCATACAAAACTTTTTAGTGCTCTCGTATATTGGAAAAATTTGTCTTTCTTACTATCTCTCTGTTGTTCTTCAGAATTAACCCGACTACAAATAATAGAAATCGTAAACTGTCAACATTTTTATGACATCCTCGTCACTGAAGTTCTGTTTTGTGGTTAACGCAATGTTTTTTGGTATCATGTTTATTGTGATGAAACAAAAAATTTTATTTCACCTCGAGCAAAGAATACCTTATTCAAGACTGGCTCCAAAAAACTGTTTGAGAAAAACTGTAGTCGAAATAATCAACGTTTAAGTTAAAAATATTACGATTATCGTGTATCTGAGTTGCAGTGCACAATATATAAATATTAACTATTGTTAATATTATTATTATTATTATTATTATTATTGTTATTAGCAATAATAATGATGATGATGATGATGGTAATAATAATAATAATAACAACAACAAGAATTAGGATTGTCTGATTATTACATGCCTCAATGCCTTGAAAAGGTCTTGAATTCATTACGCATTCTGCTGGAGGTCTAAAAAGCATTAGATTACTGCTGAAGTTGAGTTCTTTTCCCGTGAACACATTTTGAAGCTCATTGTTAAGCAATACATTCCGTTCAAAAATGGGTCTTACATTTTCAAGTTTGAGGCCTTAAAAGGTCTCAAAAAGGTCTTAGTTTTTTGAGTCATGTTGTTTGATTGTATCTGTCTAGGAACACTGGCGATTGGCATCACCGCCAACTTTATCAATCACAATGACGAAGTAGAAAAGAACGTAGAAGAGATCAGTGGCATCGCTTATCATTTCAATCCCAAGTTCTTCGATGATCTCCGGGACCACAAGAACATTCGCCTTGAAAACATCGTGTACTACAAGGACGAGACTCACTACTTCGTGATGACAGCCCTCAAGTCGAGTTTGCTTCAACGAGGAGTGCTGAAGCAGGTAAGACTGTTGTCTCCCCTGGGCTCTTGGGAAGGGAAGAGAAAAGCGCGCAGGGGTCGATGGGAAGCAGATGAAAGGCAAAAACCGTACACGCTCCCCTATTTTCTCTTTTAACTCCTCCAAATATCGTTTAAGTTATTTTTGTGCGTCCTCTTTGTTATCCAACTCCTCTGTTGGTGAGGTAAACTGGTAAAGGAAGCTAAAGCTATTTTGGGATCTTCTTTCCGGCGCCGTGGGCAGTGCAGAGATGTTGAACCAAGTTGATCTAGTCTCTCGACCATCTGTCGGGAACCTAATTGAATACCAAGCCAGCACCTGATTATCAGTAGGATTCCTAAAATGTGTGCAACTCTTCAAGTGGTAAATTGGCTCCATTACTTTTTACTGAAGAACTCGCGCTCTTCTCTAGAGAGAAGGTAATCCCGGTGTTTTGCAAGTCTTCTAGATACAGTATTTTCAAACTGGCTGTAGGCTGTGCTCCTGAGGTCAAATATAAATCCCATTGCGGCTGCCACAGGCTCCCATCTATGCTTTCGTTTCGTAACTCAGTACGTACGTCACTCTCTATAGTTAATGCAAGAGATTAACAGACGATTCCTCAATCCATTCTATTAGGAATGTGCTAGGTGATATGACATGACGCAATGAACTCTTGCATTCGTTGTAGCAGGTTGATTATTTCTGGTAAAAGTTCGCTTTGAGGATAAGAAATGAAAACTCAAAACCTTATAAACTGTTTCCCAGGATCTTTCTCCATCCGAGCTTCTAGCACCCGCCAACGTGAACCGCGAACAGCTGCAAGTCTTTGTGAGAGATGTGGTGGAATATGCAACCAAGGGACAATTGAACCAAGAGAACCTGGAATACAAGATCACGAGCAGCGGGCAGCAAGATGTGGCTGTGTTCGATTTCACTTCAATCAAGAAAGCTGAGAGTGCAGCACGGATTATTGAGCGAAAAGGAAGCAAACTGTTGGTGGGGTTAGTGGGGGACAGTTTGTTGGAGGTAAGTCGTGTTTCTTTCCAGTTCACCATCATTTACTATCAACCACCATAGTTCACCACTGTTGAACATTGAATCATCAGTTGTTCCTAAGTTCACCTGCATAACATTTGCTATCGTTCACTGCAATTCACCTTTGTTTTAAAAAACATTGCCCACCGTCAATCATCGAGTCACTTTAGCTAACCCGCATTCATTTACTATCACTCACCATTGTTGAACATAGTCGTTAATGATCGTGTCATTTTAGCTTCTCAGTCGTTAACTATCATTCACTATGATTCATCATTATTGAAGTGACGCGGTTTTTTGATAAAAAAAAAAGTCACAGGTTGCTTTCTTTAGCTGTAAAAGTTGAATTTCGTTGCGTCATCTTCAAAAATTGGCCAGCGTTCGTCTCTGACTCACGCAGGCGCAGTTGCTCTTCTGAGCTGTCACGTGCTTTGGTTCTAATTCGGTATCGTAATTCGTTCCAAATTCCAGCCGTTTTGGCCCACTGGATCAGGGTGCGCCCGCGGTGTTCTAAGCGCCTTGGATGCGGCGTGGATGATTCGCTCATTTTCACTGGACAAGCCGCCGCTGCAGATCCTGGGCGAGCGAGAGAACATCTACAAACTGTTATCCAACACCGACTCCGGCAACCTGCACAAGAACTACGCCGCGTACACGATTAACCCCAACACGAGGTACATGAGCATCTCACACAAGCGGGTCAGGGAGGTGTACCACCTGTACGACACAGACGACCCCGTCAATGCTGACTTCAGTCTTGGCAGTCCAACAGAAAAACATCCACCAAAGGGTAAGTTGCTATTAGTCACCATCGTTCGTCATCAGTTGCCATCAGTCACTCTATTCACTGTCACATAAAGGTCGTTTCAATCACCACGATTCGTCATCAGGTATCATAGTTCACCCCTATTTACAGTCAAATACGTCAACAAAATCAGTTACTTTCAATCACTATCATTCGTCATCAATTGCCATCACTCAGTCTTAGTTTTTGTTAAAAAAGAAAACAAAATTAAGATACTTTCAATCACTTTCGCTCGTCATCAGTTACTTAACTTTATTTTTAGACAAGTGCGCAAACAAGTCTAGGCTATTATCATCCACTATTGTTTGACATCGATCTCCATCACTCGCTTTACTTGAACAGTGACACAACTAACCAACGGTTTCACGCATTGGCTGTTTGGTAACCTTGGCAACCCAATGAGCAGCAATCAAATACACTGTGTTTACTGTAAGTTGCCAATTACGCAGTTTTTATTTTTTAACTCATTGTAGGATCGCGGTACAAGATCATTAGTACGCATGCCAAAACGGCGGGAGCTGCTGCCCAGAAGAAAAAGGCGAAACTTGCTATGCAGCTTAGCATGGGGGATCCCGCTGGCCGATTGCGGACGTCGTCGACCTCAAGCGTTGAACTTCTGGATGAGAAGCCGCACAAAACGGGCAAGAAAGCTCTACACTACCCCCCTCGTGTAAAACACAGAGAGTCTAATGGCCAGTCAGGCGAGAGTGATACGGAAACTCACAAAATCAAGAAGAGGCAAAAATCAAAAAAGTTTGCTCGCGAGAATAGCGAATCACGTGCTGAGAAGCCCAAGAGAAAAAGTGGAAAGTTCTTCGGCCGCTTTGGTCGCAGTCATAAGAGAAAGACTGACAGCGACCACACGTCGCCCCTGGCAAACGGGCAGGGCCACCCCACGGTAGATAGGCAGATCTCGCGACACGGGTTGAAAGGAGATGAAGTAGCCGGAGAGGTGAGAAGTTGGTTTTCGGCATTGATATTCTTTTTTCTACAATTGCGAATAATCTAATCTTTGCAACTCATTTTGTGCAAAAAGCTTTCTGTTTCATGAACAAGCATTATACTATTATTTTCTATGCGAAACTGAAACTTCGTAGTTATAGTATAACTTGCAGTGTATCAGCAACTGAGTACAGTTTGCGGACCTGGGCACTAGTACCGCCCAACTTAGAATAATATGACAGCGGAGAAATGGACTCGGGCCGCATCAAGAGGGCTACGGTCACTAAATGCCCTTCAACCTGAATCCTGACTATTTCTACACGTCGCTTAGCGCTTAGAGGGAAAGAGCTGTAGTATTCAAAGGTTTATAGTATGTTATTTGGATCAAACATCACTTACAGCTTTTTACTGCAAACGATATGGATTACGGGGAGAATCTTATAATAAAAGTAATAATACTAACAGTAATAATAATAATAATAATAATAATGGTATTAATAATAATAAAGATGATAGTAATAGGTACGTTTTATCAGTACTCAATGCTCTTACAATAATATTTGGATTAATAACAAAAACAGAAAACTACCAAATTCCAGAACATACACAAAATAAAACCGAACAATTTATTGAAATACAAAAGTTCCTAACATGTATTTAGTAGTATTAATATACACTATATACACAGTTGAGCCCCTTTGATATGCACACAAGAGGAACAGAACGACGTATCCGCACTATGGAGGTGTTCATATTGTAGGGATTTTGTTTCGTGGCCTTGCAAGAGTCAAAAAAGGGTTTGTTAACATATTTTGATTCACAATGCAACAATTATGATACGCTTTTTGAAAACTGTAAAAGCAAACCGGCTGTTTCAGTTCTAACTCTCGCAACCAATAAAAATGGATACAAAAATATTATATTGCTTCACTTCATTCAAGGTGACAAGCAGCGGATGCAGTGTCCCATCTAAAGGAAGTTTGAAAGATGGAAACAAACTGTCATAAAAATAAATTATTGGAGAAACCAAAGGTTGAAACTAATTCGTGTCGTGCCCTCAATTCTAAGGTAACGCGAATGGATAAAGGAAGTTACGCTCCAAGGAAAGGTTCCTTGAAAGAGAGAGAGCTGATCCCAGCTCGGTCCACAAAGGACATCATTGCCGAGATGGAACTGAGAGAGAGCACGGTGAGGAGAACACAACACACGCACAAACCTCTGTCGTCCATCGACTGGCAGAGGAACGGAGAAGTACGATCCAGTGTTAAGAGGCCCCTCAATGACGTCACTGCTGAGACGCCGCCCAACAAAACCGTGCGGAGGGACAAGTTGATTGATGACCTCACCAGGTGAGAGGAAGCTATATGTTCTTCTTGATCTTGTTTTAACGTCGCTCTGGTCTTTGTTTTGCGCTGTAAATCTTATTACAAACCAGAGTTTGCACATTCTGGCGGCTGGTTCAGCGCTGTTTTAACAACCTTGAATCGTGATAGTTCCATTTCTTTTCAGACCTACGGTCGGATTATCTAGTGTGGTTGATCGATCGCAGTCCAAAACAAACGTCAGAACGATATAAGATGATACAAAGGGTTGCTTGGCAACGAAAACGGTAGTACACCCATGACGCTTTGAGCCCTAGTTAGGAGGATCAATCAGTGGAGGTTTCTGGGTAACTACACACCCACCCATCCCCTAGACCTAAACCTTACCCAACATTAACTCTAACGCTAATCTAAGGGGGGAGGTGTAGGTGGGTAGTTTCCCAGATACCACTTGATGTTATCATGTGAGATTGTACATACAGATTGATCCATTTTCAGAATTTCGCCTCGAGCCCGACATGTTGTGCCTATCATCCGGGTTCTCAGTCCAGACCACAAGGAAAAGGAGAATGAGAGCAGCCTATCGTCAATGGCACGGGGCGTGGCCATGTTGGCCATGGCAACTCCTCTGCTCGCCGACCGCGCAGTCAACCAACGGCAAACGAGTTTTACTGGAAGGGAGAGAGGTACGGTAGAATCCAGTTTCTCCTCGGTAATTGTTGCTTGGTGTGTTTCTTTTCTTAGCTTTGGCATGGACTGCACTTGTGCATCAGCCAGTTTGACAGTCACGCGCAGAGCAAACTTACGGTTTTGCTAATGGCCACAAACCCTGTTCATGTTATTCTGCGACGTTTTTAAGTTTTTATCGTTTTTCTTCTTTCATAAATTGTTGACCTTTTTACCTTCTTCACCCAATCTGCCATTTTTACAAATCCTGTTAGCCCACCAGTTGAATTCTTAACCTATTCTGCGCATGACTGTGAAAGTGAAATATCTGTTCTTAGGAGCCCAGCGAATTGGGCTATTTATCCCCACAAAGAGTATAACGAACTCTAAATCAAAGCGGTCGGACCATTCACACTTTTAATTGACATTCAGCCACTGTGGAGTGAACATCTCCAATTCTCCGCCATATTGATTTCTTACCCATTGCTTGCAGCGCGGAATTCAAAATCAAAGGATATCGAAGTACGAGCTGTCAATGTGGTTAAAATTACAAAACACTGCTCGCAGTAATCACAGAACTACTAACCTCGTGCTACGTCTCTATTTTTTATGATATGAAACTCCTGTCTCAGTAACGTAACATTTAGAAGAAGGACTCATTCATTTCACACGCCAAGCTTGTCGTGGTTGCAGAATATGAATTTCAAATTTGGAGCATCAAAGTGTGAAAAAAGGGGGAGTTTATTTCTTGTTAAATGCTCTTGTCCATACTTGTGTTCTTAATTAAGCCTGGTTATTGCGTTATACTGCATATTTGTTTTGTTGTTTTTACTGTACAGTATTGTGTTTTGTTGTACTGTGTTGTTTTTTTATCTCTTTTCTTGTACTTTCTTGTCCTTTCTTGTCTTGATTTATATTCATTTCTATGACATTGTACTGTAGAGCGTTTTCACTCAATCCCCGGGGAATCAAATAACAAAGGGCATGGCGCCCTAACAAAAGAAACTAATTACACCTCCATTGTACTGTACTGGAAAAGAGGGGAGGGGAGGGAAGGTAACAGTTCCAGCGAATCCAGGCCCCCGTGAACTTCCTCTCTCTACTTCCTTCGGGCCCTGAAACAACATGTCGTTCTGTTCTATATAAATTCTCGTCCTCAAAGCTTTCGTCCAGCGCGCGACCGTTATTTAGTGTAGATAGCGGTTCTGAGTAGCCGCTGTCATCGGTCATGCGCTGATAAAAGGTTTGGGTCGATAATATTCTTGTCTTGCTTAGGATTTAAGTCGCCTTCTTCTCTTCCAGGCGCTGAAAAGCGGTCTGGTGAAAGATGTTGTTAACCGATACAACAGTTTGAACAGAGAAAA
>JAOBYF010051122.1:0-12535 GCA_025403605.1 Parazoanthus darwini
ATAAGTTAAGCCGTATTTAATTCGTGTATCCGCAGCACAGACTGTGTGGCCTTCAGTCACAGCTGTGAAAACATGGAGACACCTGAGATACAGCGCACGCACACGCATCAAAGCTGCAAAGGAATTTCAGTTCGCGAAATTTTACCGAAAGTTTCTTTTCTATCTTATTTGTAAACCATCACTTACTATAAAATATTTCTGCAGTTCGAGAAATACAAAATGCAGTAGCTGTTTTGTAGATTTTGGCTAACGCTATGTTCCAGTTAAACATCACACGAATCGTGGCTCTCGAGAAGTCAAGGAGTGGCGCATTTTTTTTGCGGTATTTTTAAAATTTAAAGCGATAAGATAAAGAGAGGACTTGACCAGAACTAGCAAATAGGGTTAGTCGAAGTATACACTAAATAGAATCCTGCGTTATCCTAGTTGTTGTACGTGATAAGTCAAATAATTTTCACCATTTTTAAAAACAGAAAAAAAAATCTAAAAAAAAATACGTATATTAACTTTAGGAAGATTCGGGAAACCGCCATAGTTTGCATGTTGCGAAAAAGTAAAGTAATGGCCGCGTTAGCACTTCACTCCGTAGTAATTTTTAAATGTATGTTGGTATAATTCTATCAGCTCGACCTTGTGTCGCTGCGGGCTTTGTTTCTGAAATAGTCGTAACGTTGCTATGGTGTGGGGAGGTTTGAAATGTGCATTCAGTTAGTACAATTTCAAAAAGCTGTGAAAAACGTTGACCTATATATCTGACGTCAGTTGAGAGTAGTTGAGAGCAGTTGAACTTCCTTTTTTTTTATCTTGTAACTCCTGGCGTTTGAATTGAATTTGTTTTGGTTGCACAACCGTTGATCGCTTCGCCATCTCGAGCAGTTTTGTCTGGTTTCACACCACGAACCCCTTTTATAGAAGTAGGCGGCAACAGATGGTTGCTTTAATCTGTTTCATTATGTTTGTTTCTTTGTCTCGCGTAAATTGGTTTTCCACATGTTGTTAAGCTCTTCTTTACATTCTTAAGGAGCTAGCACAAGTTGCTAAGCATTGGCCTCAAGATGTTAAGTATTCCAAGCCTTAGCAGGCAGTTTATATTAGTTTCCGAACGACTGCTAACAACTTAACCACGTCAAGTTTTGGGTAATTCGTTACAGGAGAATTGGCGGATTCCGGTAAGTTTAAGTGACTAAAAATGTGAATTTGAATTGAAATGAAATGGACGGCGGGTTGTTCCTTAGCACAAAAACAATCGCCACTCCAAATCGTTTCTAAACTTGCTTTTGTGTTTTCACTTTTCTGAACTTAAACTGTCTTCTTCACACAAAGTCACAAATTAAAATGTTTTCCGAGCATGTGGGTTTCCACGGTACTGTCCTGTCATTGTGTAAATTTTACAGCTCTGTTGATCTTTAGTAAAACACGATATAGCTGCACAAACCTGGATGTGATAACAGGATCACAAGACAAGCACATCCAGTATTTCGCTAGAGAAACGCCCAAAGACGATAGAAGGTTTGGATTTCTAATATTTCAACCAATTATGACCGGTTTGAGTTTACGTTTTGTATCAATGCCAAAGAAGTTGGCGTACAACCTTATGCTTGTACACTAACTAAAATTGTCATCTTGCAAGCGTTTGCATTGCTATGTCTTGGACATAGAGCCTACAGATTCATGCTATGTGTGTGTGTCACAAACTTCCGAGAATAGACGATTTTCAGTTGCGTCTGTGCCTTCATTTTTTCAGTTTGCGAACGGATATCTGTGTATTTTTGTTACTCAGTAAGATACGGAAACTACTTTTTACGTCGAAATTTGATTACATTTCTAGTTTTTTTCAGGGACGATTTAGTCGTAACTCTAACTAAAAACCGAGAAGAACCAAAGCATCTTTTATCATCCAGAAGTTCACGACTTCATGTTTTATACTTCTAAATAGAGAACTGAGAAGAAGTGGTTTCTATAAGAAATGACTGGATCTCTCTGTCGACGTCGGCTGTGCCTCAATTTATGACGCAAATTTGAATATATAAAATTTACCCAAGTTTATCGCATATCAGATGTAGAAAAGTAACCGACTTTGAAAATGTAGTGTATTTTCGGAGAGGAATCTCTTAAAAGCATGCCTGATGTGAGAAAGCAAAAAATACGTCTACTGCCCCCAACACCAGCGATAATAGCCAAACGAATAAAAAGTGTTTACAACCTTTGATTTTAATACTTTTAACCAGATATCAGTGTAAAGGTAGGGTGCTGTACTTATATAGTAAACATTAGACGAGAACTTCGGTTTGGCTTGGCAGTTCTTCAGGAACTTGTGCGTAATTTGTTATTCTCTCTCGCCCTAACGTGATCTCCTATGCCTTCTGTATGGGTCTTTGTTTAAGACGCTGTTTTGTTGCAAGGTTTGTTTGTATTATTCTTAAATATTACTTGACAAGATTGAACCTATCATCATACATCTCTACATTGTTGTGGTTGTCGAACATGACCAAATAATCGAACTACAGTAGGGTCGGGCCGTGTTACACGTTGTTCAATCAAAAATTTCAGAGCGATGCACTCCGTCCATAAAAAGAATCATAAATTACAAAATTATTTTTGGTTTCATTCTGTGCGTTTGAAAGCGTCGAGACATACTGCTTTTTGTCCTGGATATAGTAGAAATTAGCAAGTTGCTAGGTGACAAAGTAGCAAGAGTCTTGTGGTTGCTATGACACCGTTGTACTGGCCGCGTAGCTGTCCCGGTGGCCACACGTCTCTCATTGTTCTTGAGAAGTTTTACACACGTGCTTAGGAACATTACTATCGTTTGCAAACGTGCAGCATGCAGCAGCCGGATCACCTTAAAATAGTGTGAATAACTAGCTCCTTTGTCATCATATGTCGCTTTAGTATTGATCTCAAAGGAATTCTTATTGACCATAAGATGTTTCTTAATTCTTAAAAGTTGTTAAGTATGAAAACTTTATGTTAATCGTTAGAAGATTTTTTTGTTGTTGGTGACGTCAGCCAGAAATGGCCGTTTCCGTGATTATGCTCCTCTGTGGATGTTAGCCCATACTTGTTTAAAGTGAACATATGCCGGCCAAACGACTGTCTCGATGTAATGTAGAATTACAACTGATAACGTTAACAAGTGAGTCAGGTGCTGAAATGCATTGCAGGTATTTTTCTTCTCGTGACACACTGGTTCTCTTAGAAGCAGACATCGGCAAGAAATATATAGTTAGCATATGTGATTAATCGTAAAAGCTTTCGCACCCAAATATGAAAATCAATATGAATTTAGAGATTCTATACGATATAAGCTGATATATAATTATAAGACTCGGCAAATAAGGTATATCACTTTCACTGGAAAACGGCAGTCTTCGATATTTTTATAAGTTAAACTAAGTCAATCTCCTTATAGCAAATTGGACAGTTCTGAATTATATGGTCGACACAGAGCGATGTCCTCGCAAATGAATCTTGCGGAACCATTTTAATATATTATCTTTGGACTTGCTTGTGTAAGTAAGATCACTTTATTTTGAAACTGAGGTAAGAGACTTGAAAAAATTCTGTTCTATGCGCAATGTGTGTCTAAGTGCAACTTGATGTGTGTTTATAGTTTTAATTTTAAAATTTCAACTACTTAACAATTGGATTATCAGGTCGCGATTGCTATTGCCTTATAGTTTATGAGCCGCTCAAGGCCGAATAAACTACAAGGCCAAAGAAATAACTAACAATAATCAAATAATCTAAGTTAGAATTTACTACAGATAGGAAAGAAGAGTCGATTGCTTTATGTAAATTCAAATTTCCGAAAAATTTGAAAGCCATTTTGACCGGTTTACTTCCTTCACGGGCATATTTTATTAATATTACTTGATAATAAGTGTGAGAACCAGCCAATCAAGTTGCATCATTTCCATTAAGTAATACGTTTTCACTAAAAATGTGAGCAAAATGATCAAACAATCATAGCACTCAAAACTAAGCGTGTCGAGCGAAAAAACAATTGAATGTGATTTCTGTTGCTGAATAAGTCTAGAACGCGCAAACGCGAATAACAAGTAAATCAGTGTCTTCTGGCGTTTTTTTCGAAAAGATAAGGCAAGTTTACTAAGAGTGGCTTTGTTGAACTGACAACCGATGATACCATTTCACGTTACGTCTAAATGTTCTTTCTGCAAGTAGTTTTTAACACAAAAAACAACAACATGTGACTAAAATGGCGCTCAGGCGTTTTGCGTTGGAAACGAGTAATCTTTTTCTTAGATTTTAGTTAATCAGACAGTTTTAAGTTACAGGGAATTGTGCTTTTCCAGTTACAGTCAACAGCTGCTCTCTCCTTTCTGTTGTCTTTCATTTATTTGTTTTTCTGTGACAGAAAGAGAACAATTACAGCTGTTCTGCTCAACTGTGGTTTGTTGTAAGTTGTTCATACGTGTGATGTTTTACATTTATTACCTGTTTTTTGCCTTCGATGCACGCAAGGACAAGTTAATTCTGTTGCGTTTTCCTTAATTTCCCTGATAAAAACTGAAAAAAACTCTTGTGTTCTAAATGTACAAAAATGATCTCGTCCTGTTGTGTTCAGCGGCGCTCATTTCAATCGTGTTTTAGAGATAGAAGCTCCTCTGTTCGGTAAACTGGCAAATATATGTAGTATCCGAAAAACTTCTCTTATCCAAGTCGAATTGATGTGATAACTTGTGATGTAACAGCGGTAGTTTGACAGAAAACGGCTCTGTAGGAGAAAGTGCAAGTCCAAAAATTGACAAAAGAAATGGGACTGATTTTAGGGGCATTTTATGCATTTTTTAATTCCTATTAAAATGAGACAAACATTTCTACATGTCTAACGTCAAAAATTCAAACTGTTAAACTTCACATCCTTGTTTTTGCGGACAACTCTGTCTTGAAATTTATATTTTCGTCCGTGCACTTACAGTAGTAACAGAAATTAGTAAGCGCGATCCTGCCGACTGACATACTGGCAGTAGCTGATTCTTTCGTTCGCCTTCACTCCTTTTTTGAAAAGAACTCGGTAAATCGCCTGGGCATTTCAGTTTAAAAACAAAATCCCAAACTGGAATTTGGCAATTCACTTGACGGTCGCAAGATTGAAGTTCGAAATATCCCGTTGCTAAGGCAAGCATACACATGCACATGATGTGATGGCTAAGCATAAGCCAACTAGAACTCGTATTGTGGGTAGTACTGCAGTGGCGCCGTGCTTTTGATAGTTAAAAAAAAGCTTTCAGTAAAATGTATTCTTGCTGTCTTTTGGAAAGGAAGCATAATGGTAGAGACTGTAACTGTCAACTCAGTTAAATTTTCAGCAGCGCTGCATCCGATTAGAACGGAGACTAATAGTCTATAGGGTGCACCTCACAGCTTCACCCCGACAGAGAAGCCTGCAGCAAGAAAATGAGCCCAGTCGTTTTCTGTATTGTTAACAATGTGACGTCAACGACAAGAGGAAAAGGAAGAGAACTATAAAGAGCTATATTGCTTTTCCGCTTCATTTTGTGTACAGTGGAAGTGGCAGCCTTTTGCATAGTGCGTCGCGCGCGGCAAAGAGTTCTTGACAAATTGGGGACGGTAAACGACTATTTGGTAAGAACTTAAAGAAGATTGAATTTCATTATGAAATGAACTTTTTAATTTCCTGTAGGTCTAAAAAGTAGAAGTGCTAGTCGTTTTTGTTTGTTAACTTGCAGGATTAGTACTGAAAAGATACGCTCCGCCATTTCCTAGCGCTCTGTCAAACTCGTTTCCTGATTAGTTTCATTTCATGAAAAAGTGAGGTGTTTTTTATGTTTCGAAGCCTCTTATGTCAGTTCGAGGATTTTGCCAAAGAAACATCTGAATAGCATACATAAAATGTGATAAGTTATGGTGAAAATTTAAACCAGTAATTTGATGGCTTCTTTTGGCTGTTCCCTTAGTTTTGACGTACGTCTGCGGCAGGTGCAAAGTTGACAGGCGTCTCATTGCCCTCGTTATGGCGGAAAAGACGCGTCGCTTTCCTATTAGAACTTTCGGCGAATTTTCTTTTTTTATGTACGCACTGAAAATCTATTAGTTTTCATTTTTTTTTTACTCTTGGAATATTTTGTTTTCTTGTGAGTTCCTCTTGTTTTTTCCCCGTGTCGGTCTTTTGGGGATTAATTTCCTCTGACAGTCATATCAAGAAATAGTTTCGGCTTCCGACGTGAAGTTTTTTATTCTTTTCTCGTTACTGTCAAGAACCGGCAGATGGACGGAGATCAGTAGAAGTTTGACGTCATTTTGTAATTAGATGCTGTGCCTTTTGTATGGGAAGGCCGTCCGTTTAAAAGCTCTTTAAATGCAAAGACAAGTGCTTATCTAATATTTTCAAGGAGAGAGCTCGCTTACAAAAAGCATTCTATTCTGCAGGAACCCCACTAGCATGGCTTGCTGTGCGATGGAACCGCTTAAAGTTTTCGCTGCCCGCTTGTCTAATGTAAGCTTGAGTGTATTGAAAAGGGCGGGTAACCTCACACGGAAGACTAAACATTTTGAAAGATCTTCAAAAACCGAATTTAATGAGGTTTAATTTGTTACACAAGTTTTAAATATTTAAAGAAAAAAAACTCAGTAGATTTTTTCAAAGCCACAGTTTCAGTTAGTATGTTTTGGATCGGACAAAATGCTAAGTGTAACATTATTTGCTTTCCTATTTTTTTATTGCGCAAACACTAGTTTCTCTTTCATTTTCGTTTTCTATAAATAAATCATATATTTTTTCGCCCCCGGATATGAAAGATGTGTTCAAGATGAATAGTCTGATTTTACGAGAAAAATGGAAGAGGCCGACATTCTGAAAAAAGAAATAATCGTGTATATTCCTTGTTTTGTCTCGGGTATATTCTGTAGTTTTTACATGCACTGGCAGCAATTGTGTGTAAAATTTCGCAGATGAATTTTTTGCATAAACTGAAGACATGTTGCCACTGTCATTCTATTATTTTTGTTCTTAAACTTGTCCGCTTTTGAAGCAAAGAAATTGCAATCGTTCGTTGTAACTCAGTGATAAAGATGTTTACACAAGTTGTTGTCATCGAAAATTTAGAATTGCTGGTCATTTATCACTTTCCCATTCTAAGATGTTTACTTAGATGCATATGTTTCGAGTTAAGATCCATTTTCTTAAAAGGATGCCGCGGTGATTTTTCAATCCGAATTTTGTATTTAAACCTAGATTCTACAATAAGCAATAAAATTGTTGCTTTTTACCGCGATCTCCCAGCATTTAATGAAGGGAGTTCTTCAACCTATTAAATAACGACACTATGCTGTAGAGAATTAGTTTCAGGAACGGAAATAGAAATTTACTGAACAGGTGAATTGGGAAATGTTTGGGAAAGATAAAATTACCGTTCGAAAGGTGCAAGAACTTTTGTTCTGTTTTGAGAGAACAGATCAACTTATTTTCTTTTATTTTTTTGCTGGCTCGAGCCACCAAGCACGAATTGGATAATCTTAAATCCACTACTGGCAAAACAATATGAACGATTTAGATAATATATTATCGTTCGTTATTAACTTGCGGTAATCTTATCCTCGGAATCTTCACAAAGTATACACAATCATGGAAAGTTATAACTCCTTCACATCTCCCGAATATCACATGTTCCTTTGGTCTGTCGTTGTACAGAACTGTCAGCTGTCACTGTGTTAGTTTTCGCGCGTTCCATGTTAAACTTGTCCTTATTTACAGAGACGTTCAAGTCT
This sequence comes from Parazoanthus darwini, assembly GCA_025403605.1. NCBI lineage: Eukaryota > Metazoa > Cnidaria > Anthozoa > Zoantharia > Parazoanthidae > Parazoanthus > Parazoanthus darwini. The sequence continues at coordinate 7,753 of JAOBYF010051122.1, forward strand.
ATCGACACGAGATTGAGAATAAGTTTATGTTAGAATGGCTCGACATACATAGGGTAGAATTGTAAGAGAGGAAGTGAATATATCCTTTTGATAGTGGCCATCGCAAAATTGAGCTAGTTTTATACTAATATCCTCTTAAATACGGAAACAGCGATTGGTTTGTTGAAAAGATAGTTTATCATTCGAAATCGCTTGAGGTGGGCGGGCTTTTTGAAGGTAAATCACCATTCGTTTTTTGTTACAAAATTTTTTTTGTTAATTTTGCCTTATTTTTGCCGTTGTCGAGTTTGGGAGAAGGTTTCTTTCTGTGTGTAATGTTTGTGTAGCCTCGTACTTCTCTGTATTCGTATCTCGGTCGAGTTTACTTTGCTGTTTTGCGGCCACCTTTAAGGTTTGCATTCTAAAACAGGTCCTCTTGAATTTTATTTTACACTTGTATGCTTCTGTTTGACAACTGGCGAAGAGTTTTGCACACAATTTCCTGTGTTTTCTCACAACACAGTCTGTACAGCTGACAACAGGTGCTTCCATTGGCTCAGATGCGTTTGTTTTGTTTCCACTGATTACCGGCTTTTCGGTTTGTGAGAGTGACAGTGCACGAAAAGTCCACCTTTCTTCGCCTTTATTTCTGCTGTTTCACGCACAAACACATGACTGCTTGTATAATTGGCATTGTTTACTCAGTTGTTGCTAGGCTTTTGTTCCGCAAATGGTCGGTAATTGAACAAAATTATGTTTGATAGAAATTGTGCTAGTTGTTTCTTCAGCTGCGCGTCGTGTGTATGTCAGAATTATTGCTCTATCTTGAGAGACTAAGACCGTTCAGTCAACGGTTTTGAGCGACAGGTTGACTTCAATTGGAGATATTTCTCTTATACATCAATTGTTCCAGAGCTTAGTATCGACTGAGGTAAGCTTCAAATGTGGCTGATTTGGCCAAGTTCACCGTCTTCGCAAAGGTTTCCATCAATGCACAACTGAATCGAAGAGAATCCTACAGCTTTTATTTCCTGGGTATTGTTCGTTCCATTTTCCTTTGTCTCACAGCCTGACGCACTCTTCAAGAAATAGAACCAGAAATGAAATATCTTTTAGTATGTGATCAAAAGTGTTTCATCCGACGTTTGCAGGTTCGCGTTGCGGAAAATGGCCGTTTTCATTTTCGCCAAAGCAAATTTTGTTCCAACCGTGAAAACTGACGGGAAATTCAGCGTGTTTTACTAATTTCATAGGGCCGTTTTCAATTAGTCTCGATCTGAAGGGCGCGATTATAGAGCAGTAAACACGTGCGATTTGGTTGTCAAAGAATACCCAGTTTACTAGATTAAGAAACTGTTCGAAGTAGCCCTAACAATTGCAGTGCTGTGAGGACACCGTCATTTGCCCTGATTTGTTGTTGAGATAATTACGCTGTTTCTTCGTCCCACAGTTTGATTTGTATATATTTTGTGTTTATACCAAAGTCCTGAATCCTGGTGAGAAGTTAAAGTACACCATTAAATTAATGCATCTTAGGACGTTTTTAAGGTAAAACTTTTATCGAGTAGAAAACGACAAACATGAGCCATTTTAGACTGGCTTCATCTCCCTTCTACTTGCTTATAATGTTTATAGAATATGTGTAATAAAAAACAGGAAGCGAGTCCCACTTCTTCATCGTATTTTGAGTAAACCATGAAAAACCAAACCAAAACATCTTTGCTCGGAGACAGAGTATACTTATATTAAGCCTTAAAACACCAGAACAAATCAGAAATCAGTTCGCTGTAGTTTAAGATTTATTGCCAAAACTGCTTGTTAGCATAGAACAACTTTAAACTAAAACCCCATCGACTTTAGTGGACAGTCTCGTTTCTTGTTTTGGCGTGTGTTTTCGTTGAATGACCGTATGAATAAGTTGGTCACTCATTGTTTAGAAAAAATCTCACCGAGAAATATGTCTGCAGGATACCACCAGAATTGTCACGAGCCCAATATTCCCGCCTCGGCCCTCGAGTTTGATGCTCCATGGATGTGCGTCTATTGCACCGTAGGAGAGGTGTGTCCTTACCTCACCAATCCCTTTGAGGTTCGTCCTTCGAAGAGGGGAGCCAAGAAAAGACGAATTGAAACGGTAACGTGAAATCTCTCTCTCTCGCTCTGTTTAATATGCATGAACTAAACAAATTTAGTTGTCGAGTGCTGGTAAATTAAATGTTTTGCAAATGAGTTTAATGCGTGAAAACGCTTATTACTAAGTTTCAAACACACACAATTTTCTGAAAACCGTACCACCTTTGTTACTGCTTGTATTAGTCACGCGGATTTCTATATACTTTTGGTACAGCCAGTAGAGGTTGAATTTTGTTTGCATGTGTCTTCGTTCATAAGTTAGCCTTGCTGTCGAAATGTCTGAAGTAGTTTTGAGTTTATGACGCCTTGTAGTGACAATACTACTGAAATTGTCAAAGATTAGAAAGCGCGATCAGGTTGATTACAGTAAAACTTTTATATAAAACGGAAAAAACAGGGGTTATAAAAACATTTGAAAATCTATTTTTTGACTCATTCGAATACACTGGAGACAGTAATTCTATTTATTCGCACTAGAGCAACTTGGTGTGCAAGCAAACTTTTTCATTTTAATAATACGGCTCAGGAAGTTGGGATGTTCCGGTCGTTAATTTGTATTGTTTTTAGTAATATTTGGCTCCGTTAAAGTTGAGTTGAATGGTATTGTTGGTATGTCATTAAACCAAACAGTTGACCGGATGTTGCCTTCAAGATCTCAACCGTCAAATCTATACATATAGTGCAAGAACAAGACTGCATCAACACACTGTAGTGCGCCGCAATAGGATTCTTTGTAATATTTCTCGCACGCAGTTTACTCAATTTGAGCAATTGTGCTGTTAAGCGGAAAACAAAATCCCCGGATGTCCTAAACACGGTTAATGGCAAACTTTATTTCCTCAAAGCATCAATCACCCAGTTGCAAACTTCATTTGTTTTCAAAAAGCCCAATTTGACAGTTATCCTGTTTTTGCCTCATTTATTGCGTCAGTTCTACGCCACAGAAACATCTCTCCCACAAAGTACTAGGGGCAGTGTTCGATAATTATTGATAACAGCTTCTAAAATGCTTTCGTCTCGTAATTTTTTTCTGCCAAACACATCCTCGAAGAAACACCCACAAAGTTAAACTTGTTATGACAGGCGTTTGTAATTGTCATAGCCCGTTGCCTCCGTGCAAAGCGAGTTTTCAACTTTCTACTAAAGAGGCGTGGAAATCAGCGGGCAACTCAATTTAGTATACACCCCGCAGAAACTCGGAAAAGAAACAACATGAAAACGAGAATGCTTTCAGTTTTAATTCTCGTGACTGATGAAAGCTTTCCGAGTGCAACTCATTCGATGAGCTAGCACAGCGGTAAATTTCTGACAATTTGAATTCAAATAAGGAATGCTTTTGTTTGATGGCCTAATACTTTAGTCTTCCGGGAAAATCAGAAAGAGTCGAAATTGATTGCGGGTAATTTCAAAGTAAATAGCACGATTTTCATATTATATTTGAATTGATGGAAGTAATTCTACAGCTCAAGAGTTTGTCAAACGCCCAAAGCGGTTAAAAATTTGTTCGGTTTTCTTTCATTTGCGTCATATTAAATTTGTTTTTCTCTTTCCAGTTTCCGTTCTACAGCAGTACTAGTTGCTGATTGTGCTCATGGTTTTAAATATGTACTGAAAAGATATCATCCCAACCCCTTATTTTTTCGGGAAACTCTAACAGTATTTTTCTTTCAGTTAATCTTGTTTCCCTTTTCAAACCAAAGTCTTTTACATTTCAGTTTTACAAATTACATTGACCATAAAAATACTAACAATATAAGAAAATGTTCCGACAATCAAAATAATGAATAAAGCCATATAATGGTATATGTTGGATCAGGCTTTTTTACGTGTTTTTTTTTTATCTCTGGACTTAATCTGTTTATGCTAGTTCTTTTTAGAAATGTAATCATGCTTGACAGCATATTTTAGTTTTGAACCTTTGCTTCAATGACATAATCATTTTCAGTTCTTGGGGAAAGTTCCCCTTAACTGCTTAAGTCTAATTCGCACACATTTTCCCGTTTGCACACATTTTCCCGTTTGCTGTTTCGAATCATCAAGATAGGGTCGGTTATTTGGCTAAGAAAGCCGGTGTAATTATGAAGGCGAGAAAACAAACCTGTACCAGGGTATATGAACTAGTTTTAAAAATTAACTTTCTGCAAAACTAAAAAGGTTAAAAAATAAAGTGGTGATTTCAGTTAAAAAAATATGTATTGGAAATGCGACCAAAACATGTACTCAGGATCAGCTTCCCGCTCCGCATCAGTGACTGAAAAGGTCAGACACGATTAGACTGCAGGCAGTCTCTTCCTTTTCCTCAAAACTGCTCGAGAAAACATAAACATCGAGCGCGGCGAAGCCGACTCGCTCGCACTGCTTTCAGCTGCTTCGCAATGTTTGTGTTTACTCGATCGTTTCTAAGGCCGGAAATGGAAGAGAATGCTCGCAGTCTAGACTTGTCAGGCCCGCAGGCCGAGGGGTCTCGTTCAAGCTACACAGCGAACCTGTGTTTATTGTATTGTCGAAGTGTCGGTCTCTACTTGTATTTTTACAGACTAGCAAATCCGTTTCATTTTCATTCAGCAGTAAACGCACATGTATAATTATACACTTACAACAATGTTATTAACATTCAACGTGCATCAGACCGCCGGGACAGTTGGGCGGTCCTCTACAGTGAGTGGGGAGG
>JAOBYF010051233.1:0-12531 GCA_025403605.1 Parazoanthus darwini
ACGCAAAATTTTTAACAAGAACACGCTAAAAATCAGCTACTCATGCATGCCCAACCTACAAAGTAAAACCAGCGCACACAACAAATCTTCCCTCAAAAGGTACTCCCAGCCAACCGATAAGCAGAAAACCTGCAACTGCCGTTTAAAAACCAATTGCCCATTAAACGGCGAATGCCTCACCGAGAACATCATCTATCAAGCCACGGTAACAAGCGATAAAAGCAAAGAAACGTACTTGGGCTTAACAGGGAGCCAGTTAAGTCGAGATCTCGGAACCACATTGCCTCCTTTAGGGACAGTAGCAAGCGCAATTCAACTGAACTAAGCAAACATATCTGGTCCCTCAAAGAATCAAACACTACATTGTCATTATCCTAGAAAAATCTGCCCCGTGCCAACCCGTACTCAATTAGTACTAAGAAATGCAATTTTTGCATAACAGAGAAGTGCTTTTACATGCCGCCACGCCAAGAAATTCTTTCTCAAGTACTTTTAAATTTTACCTGAATTTTAATTAGTTTTAACTAGTTTGTATATATAGGACCACTTGTTCGTTGGACTGCGTCTGCACCTGATGAGGGAGGGCCAACTAGGTCCTCTTGAAACAGATTCGTAGTGTAAAGGATGGAATAGACTTTTCGTTATATATATATTTACAGCTCCATTCCATGTTGAGCACTGTCTGACTTAAGGGAAACCTTTTTACCATTGCTATATATATGTAATAGATGTAACGTATTGCAAAACTCAGTTCGTTGTATGACACTACAAATTCTGTTATTTGTTTGAAGGAATTGTGCTGGGTTCTCGAAAGAAATAAACTCCGCCATTCTTGTGATATTGTTAAATTCAAAAGATTAGTCAAATAAAGCGATTGTTTTATCGTCGATTGTTCCATCATGTCTGTGGGATGGTGTGAAGGAAAGCCGACGGAACGCCCTTGACTTCCATCACCCTCCCCTCCCCCCAAAGAGACCATCATGAATCAAAGATGACTTTCTGTTTATTATGTTTTCCTTATACACATAAAAGGCAACACAGACAGTAGAAATATTTACAAACCAAAGAGCCAATTTTGATGAAGATCGCTATTTACAGTTCAAGCTACTGCACATAGAACAGAAAAAAAAGCCAAACAGTCCTTAAGGGTGTCTTCCACAAGTAAATGTACGAAAAACCGGTTTAAAACGTAACTTTGAGGAGGGGGAAGGGTGTCACTGTCTTCTGTTGTTTATCGATGGATGAAACCTCGGGGATTGGATATGGCGTTTAGTTATTATGTGCTTTGAATCGAAAGTCGAACACGTGACACTCCTCGCCATTTTTCTGTTTAAGAAGAAGAAGAAGAAGGGAAGATGTTAAGGCAGAATACAAACCGAGTTCGGAACTTCCCACAATTACTAATGCTAAATCAAAATCTGCTTATAAATTATGCTGGAAGCTTTAGCTATGCAAGAAACCTAAATGAAACAGGACACAATGCACTATTATTTACTTACCAAGAAGACCTACGAGTGTATTTACCTCAAAAAAAGTTTGACTTTAATTTTCATTTTTTTCCTGACGAATAGTAACTGAAGTTAGAATAGCTATTGAAGTTTGTTGAACATATTAAGTATATTGAAGTATTTTTTGCTTAATGTATTGCTATCTTAACTTAGTGAGTTCTTATCTTTGGAATTAACGCACTAAGAAACAACCAAAAGTGTACACCAGTATGTTACCATGGCATCTGCAGAGCCAACTAATAAGTTTTTGTGCAAGGTTTGGGTCAACATGTTTTCATGTGACCATAACTTGCTACTAAATCAAATTGGACGGAAAACGTTTTCTTGGGTGGAAGACCACCTTAATATCTCCAAAGTTCGAACCGAGACCTTTCGCTCACTAACCTTCGCTTGCTCCTGGATCAGTTATACATGTATTTCAGACCTATAGTTTTTGATTTAGAATTTTTTAGATCAGAGAAATTTGTCTGTCAATAGATTGCATTGCATTTACATACATATAACAAAGCTGCATGTTACAAACTGGTCAGCTCAGTATGTTACCATGGCAACTGCAGAGCCAGTTAATAAGTTTTTGTGCAAGGTTTGGGTCAAGAAGTTTTCATATGACCGTAACTTGCTACAAAATCAAATTGAAGGGAAAAAGTTTTCTTGGGTTCAAAGTTCGAACCGAGACCTTTCGCTCACTAACCTGAACTTCGCTTTCTTCTGGATCCGCTATACATGTATTTCAGACCTATAGTTTTTGATTTAGACTTTTTTAGATCAGTGAAATTTGTCTGCCAATAAATTGCGTTTGCATACATATAACAAAGCTGCATGTTACATACTGGTCAGCCCTTGAACGGGTACAGGCGTACACTTATAATTAAACCCTCCTGAAATGAAATAACAATGACTGACTAAGAAAACTGAGCAGAGAATTATTTATTATAGTGCAGAAACGTTTTAAAACATGCGCATTCATCTTGCCATAATATATTCTTATTTTTGTAAAACCGTCCTTCTTTTTGTGATGCGGAGGGCGGGGGATGGGGGCAGCTAAATTTTCTTAAAATAAACTGTTAGAGTCTCGTATAGAAATATTTGTAATTGATCCGGACAAGAGAAAATAAGACAACTAACATCCAATTCTTCAGCTTTTCAGTCATTAAACCATTTCCCTGAAATACCCGATTTGGAAAGGTTATTGGCCAATCATGGATGTCGGGGAGGTTAGTCAGATTATAACCCCCGAAGCAATGAATGAAAGTAGAAGTTTTTCCCGAACAAACTAAAACTCTCTTTTTTTGAATGCAAAAAAAAGACAAGCAGCCTTTGCTGTGCCTCCCTGAAAACATGATTGAGACCGTGACCGGATATAGCTACCTGCAACGTCACCCAAAGTTACATTATAGTGACATGAGTGGAAAACTTCGCACCGGTTAACGGCTAAGACCGGGGATGCGGTTTCCCATACTAGACATGATATGATAGGGGTTATAAGCGGTGTCTTGTAACGCTTAGGTTATTAAAAAGACAGACAAGTCAAACTGGTAACTGTTATACCCTTTTCGGGGTGTAGTTTGTCAATAAACCTTCAAATTTGTCATAAGAAAAATTGTAGCTGACGCCACACCCATGCTGGCTACAGTATAATAGCTAATTCTGGATGAAGTACTTATTTGGACTCTTCATGGACGTTGCGATCATCTCTATTTGGCGACACAAGGACACAACCTCAGAACGTTACTTTGGACTGAGCTTGCGCCACAGGAAATTTCGGAAGGAATATCTTTCCATCCGACACACCTTCCCTTCCAACTCGATGACGTGATGTATGCTGGATTGTCCGGGTATATGTAGGTGTCTGTGTATCTGAAGCCAGTCAAGCAGTTTACTCCTTGAGAACTGAAGATCGCCAACACGTTGTCATTTGTAAAACCATGGTAAACTTCTGTACAGACCAATCCCTTTGCGTTACACACATCATCACATGATTGAAGTGGTTCGTGCAGTAGGATGTAGTTCACTATAGAAAACAATTTTTTTTAAAAAAAGATAAACTACTTATAGACTTGTAGAAGCTTCAAGGTATGCATTTGTGTATCAACTAAAGATGGAGATATTGACTTGGGCATGTTTAGTTATGTCTAACGTTAAAGTTTTCCGGGTGTACATACACGTAGCAGGATGTAAACATCCACTAGCCCAAACTAGCTGGAAATATAAAACTAGCATGTGTACCCAAAACTTTTGCTCTGTCAGACCTGACAGTGTTTATTTAAAAATAAATTCCATGCAGGGATTTCCATTTGTTGTACAACGTACATGCAATATAACATAACATAACATAACATAACTGATAACATAACATAACATAGCATTGTATGGTATGACATACTGGGCATATAGCATAGAATGTCATGGCATCGCATGGCATGGCATAGAATAGCATGGTAAAGCATGGCATAACTTGGCGTGTCATAACAAAGCATAGCATGGCATGCATTACACGGATTGCATAACATGACATAGCATAGCATAGCACAGCACAGCATAGCATGGATTCGCATAATTTGGCATAGCTTAGAATAGCAAGGCATAGCATAGCATGGCATAATAAAGCATGACATAGTACTTAATGCATAGTACGTACGGGATACAACAGCACCGCATGCATATATAGTTGAATACAGTCTAGGCGGTACCAAGAGCTTTATTGATTTCCCATTGAAGACCCCTGTCCCTCCTCCATCTGTAACTAAACTTACCAGCTGGAAATCGCAAACTTTGTGCGTTCTGTGTGAAGAAAACATCACTGATTAGAAACCAAATCTTATCGTGAACTTTTAACCTAGTTATAAAAACACTTATCTCATTGTCAAGATAAACGACCCTATTAAAAAGGAACTGCAATCTCGAAGAATTCCAAAAGACCTGAAGTCAGACAAAACTTTGTGTCGAACAGTTGTTCCTATGTCTGACATTGTTTCATAAGATCTGCTGGTGCTCAACAGCAACACCCTAGCTACAATCTCAGACAACAGAATGGGACTTGTATCAAAACTGAAACAGGGGGTGTGGTGGAGAGGTTTCTTCGTAAGGTGTCTAAGTACTTTTGGCTGAGAATGTACTCCATCCAGGTATGTCCAGACTTTAGATAGGCCCAAGTCAAGCTATAGGTTTTCCTAAAACACTTAAATAAAGTAAGCAAATTCACACGAAGCTGAAATGCTACTTGAAAGCATTCGTATGAAACAGTCTCAAGTAATAATGTACACGGATAAGTTCAGAAAAGAAAGAAAATGTGACAGTTTCTGATAACATAATTTTTGTCTGCCCATTGTTTAGGATAATTGACGCTACACCAATAATGCACTCAATTTTGGTAGTCATAAGATTTTGATTCTGTCAAAGATCGTTTCATGCCAGATTTGGAGCCAAATAACAAAACACCAAGTTCGCTCAAATCAAACATGGGACAGCAGCCAACCGATAACTGAGGCCATTTGGAGGTTGGGGAGAGAGCGTGAACAACCAGCGATCGCAAAAAGGCAAGTTTGAAGTTTCGTCTTCGGAATATCTTCTTCGCAATGATTACGGCATGAATCGACTTTGCCTTACTAGCTTGCTATTCAATACGTTTTGAAAGTCCTAAAATCCTTAATTCTATCAATAATGAAATTCAGCAGTGTGAGAATATTGGTTTGTTTTGTAAAATGTTAAAAAAACCTTGCTTTTAAAAAAATATTAAGTCATTAGTTGACGTTTGCATCGCTTTGAATTTAACGTGTGTAATTTGTACTTTCGTCTTTCGTTTTGTTTTTTTAAATTTATTATTTGCATCACCGTGTTAGTTTTCGTAGTTTTATAAGGTTTCATTTCCAGACTTTCGACTGTAGAAGTGGCTAGTTCCGTTGTCATATCTCGTAAATGGAACATTTAGTCGACTTCTTTGCACCCCCGCAAACAAGTCACATTTTGCCTTATTATTTGAAACTAAGCGATCGAAAGCAGTATTAGCTAAAAACACAAACATTTAAAGATGTTTACAGACTCGTTGCCTCGAAAGTATGCTCCTCGGTGAAGCTCTTGTGTTTGAAATCAACAGAATAGTCATTTTGGTACTTTACTTATTATCAAGTGAACTGTAATCTATGGTTTGCCCTGTCCCTTATATTGGCTTCAGCTAAAAACCGAAGATCTGGCATTTTTTAGCATTTATTATTCATATTAATACTATTTGGGATTTCCAACTGGGCATTTCAGTAAACGTGGCTTTATGAAGTTTTGGAAACCGTGTTGAGTAGAGCATAGATCTGACCATCCAATTGCAGAATCTCAAAGGAATTTTTGTTTAGATCTGAGAATCAGATCTGTTCGGTCATTCACCTTTGAAAGAAAGGTTTTTATTTGGTAATCTCTTGAGCCAGGGGACTCGTCTTTGTTTCTGTGATTAATGGTTCTACCCAAATTGCTGTTTTCCACAAAACCAATACACAGTTATTTTTTCACAGTGCTATTTTGGTTTTTGGTGGTCATACATTGGAAATGAGTTATGGTTGTTGAATTAAGCATTCCACAAAAGAATTTGTCATATTTGCATTGATATTACACTAGTTGCACCAAATCATAGCAAATGACAATTTGGAAGCAGAGCCAGAGAGTGATGCCAATTATTAAGATTTCCACTCAGCTGCCGAGTGTATTACAATATAACAAAGACTTTAGTAATTGTATTAGTTGCAGACCTGCAGGTGATTCCTTGATAGTTTTGACAGCAAAGAAATGGGCTTTGTAAAACTGTTTCTTTTTATTCATCTCCAGTCTTGATAAATCTTTGTACCAGGAATTTCGAGTGTTTTGGAAACTGACCTTAGAAACTTCTTACAACAGTATTATTATCTTATTCAGTTTTGAATGTGGTCTTTTGGCATTTCATTTTATGAAAAACCTAATTAGTTTAAGTATATGTGTTGGTTTCTATATTTCAATGAAGAGAAACGTATTATTTGTGGTTTGATCAATGTTTGGTTTTGATTTTAGGGTTATTCATACTAGAATTCAACACAAACAATCGCAGATCATTGTTTTTGGTTTAGATGCTCATTTTCTTTCTTGAAACATGTGAAAGTTTAGTTTATTGTCAGTTGTAAAATTGTGTTAAAAATTAAAAAGTCATTTTACAGTTGACTGCTAACTGAAGTTGCATCTTACAATAAATATTATCTTTATTTCAAATTTCGTCAGAACTTGCAATAGTCATCATTTGTTTAATATGGTATTTCAGTTTGTGAATGCTAAAAGTATTTGAAAGCAATCACACTGTAAGTTAGAATTCTGTAACTAATTATATTGTGCAGATTTGTAACAACCCATCAAGTTAGAATAACTAGTTTTTTTAAATTAGGTTTTCTTCATAAGTGGTAAAAGATTGACAACAACTCACAATTTATGCATTTTAAACTGTGTAAATATTAAAAATTACACTAGCTCTGAATGTGATCACAAAGACATCATATGCACAATGCCAGAACAGATTAGAAGTTTGATATATTGGCCTTAGTCTTGCAAACATGATTTGCATACAAGAAACCTTATGAATCAAACACTCAATTTCTTTGCTGTGAAGTGTTGAAGACATGTATGTTCTAAATAATGATACCATATTTCAGTTGATATCTTTACAAAATGTAGTTATTGTAGCATTTGTCTTTGAGGGACTGGTGGGTGGTTTAACATAGTTTAGTGTTGTACAGACCATAACTTTTTTACAGAAACTTGCATGTGTCCTTCATCTACTGCTCATGTACAAATCAAGTATTTTTTTTAAAAAAGCATTCTTGCAGTTTTTCCCTTAAACTATCCACACTCCTTATCTGGCCTCTTTAAAAATTTTTTTCAAAGTTCAAGAGTTGAGATTTTTTTAAAACTTTGATAGCCTTTAAAGATATGATAGAACCAGAGAGGTTGAAATTGCTGGCATCTTTTTTCTTCTCAGCTCTTAGCAAGACATCCATTATGTACATGATAATTTTGTGTGTCCATAACACGCTAATAAAAGGAAGACCAGATCAAAAGTTCATCGTTAGAATCCAGAGTAATCTGTAAAAGTTTGCCAGGACATGAAGTTAAGTAGGTGTTATTTGTATGATTTCCAAAAAACCACCTGGGGAACTATTTAAGGGACCCAAGGCACTCTTAGAAACCTAATAAAAATTATTAATAATTTGTTATAGTTGTCCTAATGGAGCTTAAGTCATGACTCCATTACTGTTACTTTCCATTTGATTTGATTACTGTAAATATTGTTCAAATGATCCTCTTCTTGCAGTTCAGTCTGCTTTTTTCATCTGTCGCCAAGTTTTGTTTGTTCGAGTATATAACTATCATAATTATTGATAGTTGTTGGTATATTGTGAAGTTAAAATATTGCTTATGGAATGTTCTAAAACGATGTGTGTCTATTGTTACAGCTTGTTACATCAGACACCAGCAGTATATCAGACAAAGACAGCGGCAGGGGTCCTTTGGATTCAGACCAGCAGTCGGTAGTCACAAGTTCAGACCTGCATGTACCTGTTGCTCGCACTGCGGGAATAGGAGACTCAAGACCACCCTCATACCAGTAAGTTATAGCTTAGTTTCTCCACAGAAAACTCGGTTTTAGAAAAAGTAGCATAGTTTGCTGAACAAAAGCTGCTATCAAAATTAATGGTATGGTACGTGTGTCATTAGATTGGGTGTTTTCAATGTCGGCTTTCTTCCTTCTAACGAATTCATATGAAAGTGAAAAACATGTCATATTAATTTTGGCTGTACCACATTTGGTAAAATAAATTATTCAAATAACACTTACTGTAAATTGTGGGCTGTAGTCATATTTCCTTAGGGGCTGGTACTGCCTTCCCAGCCAGTAAAGTTGTTTTTTTCTTTGCCCTTTTATTATATAAAAATATTGCTATTATTGTAATATTTCCTATCCCAGTGAAAGTACCATTTATTTCCAGGTAAAAGAAAAAACACTGAACATTTACAGATTTTCATTTTAAATTTAAAGAATGCTAGGGTGGTCTGTAAAATGTGCTTAATTGCTTGCAGTTTGTTTTGAAAACCCATAAGCAAAGCAGAAACTTCAACTTACATGTATTTTATGACCCATTTAGAAAGGCTTTTATCATTCAGATTTTTTTATATCTCTTTGGGAATACCAACACAATTCATTTAAATTAGAGTAACTCAAAAAGGTGTTAAATGGGCTCCATTAGTGGCAGGTCATGATGTCATAAAGTTAATCATCTCTTTTGTGGTGTTGATTAATGTATTATACCCACTGGGCTTCTGTTAATGGAGACTGACCAACGCAAAAACACAAAATGTAGAATGTAATGTAAACATTTATAAGAGCTAATTAGGTGAGGTCCCCAATTTATTAATATGTTTGTAAAAATGATTTTGTGTGAAGAGAACATTGAAAACAATGTTAAGTTAAAATTTTCAGAGAATCCATTAAAGATACTCCTTTATGCCCTGAATTTCATCTATGTCTACCTGGAATTTCTTGACTTTGGGTTTTTTTCTTTCAAGGCCTTGAATTCCTTTAAAATCTGAGGGAACCTGGAAAAATCCTTGAATTTGAGTCTAGTCCACCTGGTATAATATTTATAGATTAATTGGTCAGCTTCTAGCATCTGGCTGTTTTAGTCTGTTGAATAGACATTTAATCAAAGTTATTCTGTAGGGGATACTGAAGATTGTTCAAGTTATAGTTAAAAAGTAATGCAGACATTTTCTGTAGTTTTCTTAAGGAATTTGGGTGTTTGAGAGAAAAGATATAAATAATGTAAATTTTCCCAATATAACATTAGACCTTGAAAAATCTTGACAGACCTGGAAAAGGCCTGGAATTTTACCGTGACCAAAGGGGAAGAGCCCTGTATGTAGAATCTTCAGGAACTGTGCTAACTTGTGAAAAAACCAAATAATATTATTTTGCAGTCCTCATGGTGGTGGTCATTCAACAGCAGGTGACTTTGACTCTGAAGCTGAATCTACCATAAGCTCAAGAAGACCAGGATCACGACCCAGAAGACATGGAAGCAGAGATCAAGGTAAATTTATCTTCAAGCTAGATCAGAATTTTTTTACTTCGAAGATAAGAGCAAATAAAGGGCCACTGGAATTATAGAGTGAAAAGAGATGGAAAGCAAAAGCAGGCCAGGCAAGATTTGCATGAGCAAAAAGCGGGACTTTAACCCTTTAAGCCCCAAACATGACAAATGGTGTGATGGTAAATTCTCCCAACTGAGCTTAAGCAGTTTGAGAGAATTTGGCTTTTCAACTTCAACAGCTTATTCTACTTGATCAATTCCTTATTTCTCATTACCTGTTATATAATTTTCTTTGAGTTTTGTGAGGAGAAGTTAGATGTTGATAAATTGCCTGGGGCTGAAAGGGTTAAGAACCTTCCACTTACTGATGCAGCATTGTTTCTGTTCCAGGCCCCTGTCAGCTGCTGTTCTTGCTGTTGGGTGTGAAACTGGCGTACTGATCTGGTTTGTTGACCCAACATCTCCAGTCACCAGGTGTTTATCACTATTTTGTCACTTAATTCTAACATTCTCATTAATTATGATTATCTTGTAACCTTTATTTTATTTAGAAATTTTTACTGTGAGTCCTGACAGTCATTAACTAGTAAAAAAAATACCTATAGATACCAGTTTCATTTTCTAGCTTTTATTCAGGACTTGCATAACATTATCATTTCCTTTTTTTTGTTCTCTTGAGTTCTTAGCCAAGTAAATCCTGGAGCCCTTTTTTCAGGAATGCTGAGTGCAAATGAGGAACTGATCTGGGTCCAGCTAGGCCTTCTGGTTCGCTGTGTCTTCCACTTCAGTTTCTAAATGTTTGGAACTTAATTTGTTTGCAAGCTTAAGTCTGAACTTTGAAATTTATACATGAGCAGCTCTAATGTTTGCAGC
The DNA here is from genome assembly GCA_025403605.1 of Parazoanthus darwini. NCBI lineage: Eukaryota > Metazoa > Cnidaria > Anthozoa > Zoantharia > Parazoanthidae > Parazoanthus > Parazoanthus darwini. Next base: position 10,475 of record JAOBYF010051233.1, read on the forward strand.
ACCTTTAAATCTGATTTTTACAAATACCTTACAATAATGTGCAGAGGCAAAATAACTTCAAATTTTCAATTGGCCAATCAAAACACATAACACGAGGCTCATCTAAAAGGTGGCCATGTTATTTGTAAAGCCTGGATGTTCCCCTTCATCATGATTATTGTATACATGTAGCAAGCTGCAAGAAAAAATTGCCTCATGTAACATGGCCTTAACAATACGGTAATTTATTAAGAAGAAAACAAACTTACTAACTGTATACAGTAGGATGAAAACAATCTTAGTTTGTAATAGTAAGTGTTAAACAGGGTTGCCACGATCCTTGAAAATCCTGGAAAGTCCTGGAATTAGGAAATGAAAATTCCAGGTCCTGGAAAGTCATTGAATTTGGGTTGTGGTCCTTGAAAATCCTGGAATGGGCAAAATTTTTCCTGTTTAACCAAAAAATAAAATTAATCAAAATAAGCTGTTTTTCATTTTCCGGAGCTAAGCCTTTGATGTAACAATGTTCAAAAGGAAAAACCGAGGCTTGAATTTTCCCCATAAGCCATTCTTGTAAAGCTCATTGCTGAATTAATATACAGAAAAAATTTTTTTTTAATATAGCACGTTTTTGTTAGTGCAGAATGTCCTTGAGTTTGCTCAAAAAGGTCCTGAAAAGTCCTGGAAAAGTCCTTGAATTTCACATCCAGTTAACAGTGGCAACACTGTGTGGATGGAGGGGGGGGGGTATAATAACTGGAACATTGTTTTTGTTAGCAGGTGGAGGGGTAAATATTAGGGGGAGGTTTCAACGTATGGGATTTTACGTAAGGGGACGAGCTGCATGTAAAAAAGAGATTAAGAGTCATTGCGCCTCGATAGTTTGCCCCATGTTTATTTTATACGAACTTACAATCGGATAGTTCATCTCAACAGTTTATCTGTTTCTGATATAAATACGGATAATGTCTGTTCCTTGTATTTCACAGGGGAAAAATTCCCGACGCAAATGAACTGATCACACCAGAAGAGAAAGTTATGTTGAAGCGGTGCATCTTCGGAGCTTCGGTAGGTACACGACGACTTGGGGAAAACGAAGATAAAAATGTCGCTTTGTGTTGCCGAGTTTCACTTTGAGTTTTTTTATCTAAAAATGTTAAAAACTGGCACATTTCAAATTTTCCAGCCGCTGATACCAATGCGACAGTCATTGTAAAATATAGCGTCTTCTGCCCCTAGTGTCACTGAAGATATTCTGGGGCTGTTCCAGGTGTAGTTCGGTCAATCCCCCCATGGCTTGGGTGACTCCTTGTGTTAAAAAATCTTTGATTTTATCAGATTTAAAGAAGTATTTGTGGATTAGTTTTAAAAACCCGACGAAAACAGAAAATGTTGGATCTACAATAAGCGCAACAATAAACTTTTTAAGTTAGTGTTGTTGCCCCTTATTATTGAGCTACAGTCTTTCAGTCGGATGAGAAATATGGTCACGCTGGCCACTGAAGAAGTCATTATGCTTGAGCTCGGACAGGCAAGCATGTGCATTTTTCAAATGCGCGGGTATGCGTTTAGGGGTTCATTCCCAAAATTCAGTGAGGAAGCATACACCCGGACTTCCTTCTTTCTGAGTTCTTTCTAACCAGACTGAAGTGACATGCGGAGAAATGCCAACCAAATTCACAAATTTGCGAAAAACAAGAAAAATTCACAAAAGTTAAGGGATTCATCACACCTGGTTTGCAGATCTTACTTTTTTTCTTCGGTTGTGAAAGATCAGTTGCATAATTTTATGGTTGAAAAAAGTTACACACTTCATACTTTTGTCCTAAAAATTGGATTTCAAGGGCTTTCTTTGAAGTTTGTCCAGCTTTTTTCTCTTACTAGTTACTCGCACGCATGCGCAGTCGTTATTCCGAAATGTCGACTGATTGTCTTTCAATATATTAAATACAGAGACCCAATCTTCCGCCAGTGGTCACGCATAATGTGATAGATGACAACACTGACCCGATACTCTGCCACATTCGGCGCATACAACTGTACAACAAGCGGCAGGACAGAGTGAAGGTATACAATAT
>JAOBYF010051344.1:0-12527 GCA_025403605.1 Parazoanthus darwini
ATTCACACGTGACAGCGCTTTGCGCTCTGATTGGCTGAACGTGACAGCGCTTTCCGTTCTGATTGGCTCAGGCGTTTTGTGTCTGAATCAGGGGAAAAAAAAAAAAAAAAAAAGAGCCGAATTTAAGACTCGCTCGCCTACTGCCGCGAGTAAAAAACAAAACAGTTAAACATTCAAATAAACTGCATTGTCAAGTTTATTTCCTCTCTTTCATATCTTTATTTTGTTTGTAAAAAAAAGTTACTAAAGAAACAGAGTTAAAAACGAAACTAGCAACTTAAAGGATCAGAAAGACACTTACATCTCCGCAAACGGAGGTATTGAGAATATTTTCTTACCTCTGACAATGAAGTACACATTGATTTTCCATCTACCACCCAGACCATTTCGACATCCTCGAGTCCTTCCGTATTTGCCGTATTTCAAGCTGTTTGAAGCATAACACTCTCCTCCGTTCTCCAATCCAAATATCTTAAACCTGCGTCGGTAAGCTAACATTGCGCATTTCGTGATAGCACGTCGTCCAAACCTGTGCAAGTTGGCGATCTTTCTTCCTACAGCTCGCCTGCGCCTATCTCTATAGCAACCGAGGTAACGAATGCGGAGCCTGGTTGGTTTTGGTTTTGGACCTGGAGTGGGACCGCGTCCTAAACAAGAGATTTGTACTAATAAGTATTGGTTGACAATTATTGTTGGTTTCACATGTTCAGCTCTTGAAGAACTGACAAAACATTTATATGACTGAATATAAATACACATGGATCGTCAAGGTAATGTAAAGAATTTAATAAGTATTTCATACAATGAAAAAAAGCTATGAATTATGAAAATGTTACAAGGAACAGAATTTCATGAAACTATTTAGTTCATGATAGTGCTAGTTCATGGTGGAGACTTTATAACGGTCGTTGTTGCAGTCATGTATACAGTTGGAAATTTAGCAAGTGATAAATAAAAGAAACGGAACATTAGGTGTTAGGGTTAATTTGGTTGGTTGCGAAGTGATCAAATGGAAGCGAATGCCATTAAAGTATAATACAGAATGCTTAATGTCCGTTTACATAAATTTGGATTGAAGTTAGAAAGTGTATCACTTTGTCTGTTTGTTGTTTTACATGCATTTGAAAGCAAATCGGTAGACAAGGTCTAGACTTAAAGTGGAAGTAGTGGTAATCACAAGTGGCGATTGTGTCTGCGACTCATAGTCAACCTTGCAGCACACTGGTGCTGAGGTACGAAAGCGAACCTAACGAGAACGATCCAAAAACATGTATACAATACTTTCACAATTTGCTCCTGTGACCGTAAACAATAACTTCAAATCGAGGTCAAATTCCAAGTTCTCATACATTTGCTGTATTTTGGCCCTACTGGCCTCGACTTGAAGTTTTTGTTCATGGCCACTAAGGCGTATTATGAAAGTGGTATATACTACACCCCACACATTCTCCTCACCTCTAATGCACAGCCTACTCTGACCACGAAGCTGTCGCGCGGTCAACGCTCTGTTATAGAACTGAACACACGCGATTTGGCCCTTGAAATATCGCCTGTCTCCTCTGCGAGCTCCGAGCCTGACGGGGTAGTTGGTAGCAAGCCTTATCCTGCCGATTCGTTTTCTCGCCACAAATTTGTTGTTGACGAAAAGTCTTGCGGTTCCGGTGCGGCGGCGGTAGGTAGCTGCCACAAAGTTCCATCCTTTCCTTATGTTGTGGCGCGTTGCTAGCGCAGCCGTAAACCGGAGGCTACCGCGTTTCGTGAACCTCACGAAAAGCGTGTTCGAGGTGACATACCACAGGTGTACTCCCCATCCGTTAGGATTGTAATGGATAAGAGGTCCGGCGCCACCCAGGTTGTTCACCCAAGCCCCGATGGTTATTGAACCACCGCGTCTGCCGGCGTCCAGAGGTCCTCCCGCGCGGTTTTTAATCTCTACGTAACTGTTTCGTTTGCCAAAGAAGTAAACTGAGCCGCCAGGCCTTCTGTCAGGTCCCGGGGCGAACCGAACGCGAACACCACGGCCAGTTGGTGCCCTTCTCAATACTTCTCTGTATCCTCTCCTTCGGTTCAATGGATACACAGCCAATGGTCGGACATATCCTGTGTGAATTAAGGGAACCAGTGTTAATCTGAGATCGTACACTATTTCAGACATTGCATTCAAGGATTTTCAAAGATGTTTTCTCCTAACTAAAGAGAAACTAGTCTAAACTGAATAAAACGGTATAGTTTCGATCATAAATTCAAACGGAGTATAACTTCAATCGAAATTACAATACCGGTACGGTGTCGTTTGTAAAAATATAGTAAGGTACCGTCCTAATAAATTATCATAACAGCCATATTTTACATTTATAAAGCAACATTACACAAATAACTTTAAAACTTCAAGGACTCGCAAGAACTCGCCAAAATGTACCTGACTTTTGATTATGTGAGAACCCTGTCACTGCTCTGACAAATAATCTTCAGATGCGGATTGTTAGAGCCATTTTTACAAAGTAAATGAATTGATACTTACGTGGACCTGAAGGCGGCTTTGGTCGACCTACAGAAGGATACAGAAATATACTCATCAACTCGTGAGTTAGAAAATTAAACGAACATGTGGATATAGGTCTTTGTTTACTTGTCTTCAAGGTAAACTTTGCCAGACGAACAACCTAAAACTATCGTGGAATAAAGAATTTATAAATAAATTATTTATTCCGTGAAACTTCATATCTTTGGACAACTGAAAACACCATGGGAAAGTTTAGTAAATGTTCGGTATTTTTTTGCTTGGTCTGTCGTGAAAAATCTCAGACATTTGTTTATTATTTCTTACAAAGTTCCAGCCGGCAGGTTTCTCGGTTTTGCTTTCGAACTCAATCGTAAAACCTGTCCTGATAACTATTCACGACATGCTCATTCTTACTATTTGGTTCAGTTCCTCATGTCATCGAGCATATATATTTATTATCAACAACTTTTGGACGCTCATTAAATAATAAGGAATTTGAATTTTTATCTTTTCTTGCGTTACACTGTTCTTTCAGTTGCAATGACAGTCTTCAGTCAAACTAACTGTGAGGAACAGAAATAAAATAAACATACGTTTGACGCAAGCCTTTCCAGCCCATCGAATCTCACGAGCTGACAGCGCTCTGGAGAATATCTTCACACACGCTATTCGTCCTTTGAAGTAGCGACGGTCACCAAGTCGAGCTCCAAGTCTTATCGGGTAGTTCGTTGCGAGGTTCATCCTGCCAATACTTCGCGCAGCAACAAACCTGTAGTTGATGAAGAGTTTGGCCTTTCCAGTTCTGTAATTGTACGTTGCTGCAACCAAGTTCCATCGTCCTCTGCGGAAGTATCGTCTTGAGGCGAGATGATGTGTGAAGCGGAGTCCACGTCGGTTTGTGAATCGGACGAAGAGGGTGTTTGGACTGATCATCCACAGGTGTACTCCCCAAGCGCCCGGATGGTACTGGATAATAGGCCCTGCCCGGCCCTGATGAAGGACCCAAGCTAGGAGAGTCGAGGACCTGGGTGTATCTAGTCTGCCGCCTTTGCGGTTGGGTATCTGGACGTAGCTGTTTGGCCTGCCATAGAACTGAAGAGAGCCTCCAGGTACACCGTAAGGGCCGGGCCTAAATCTGACTCCTCTTAATTTGGCAGGACGATTTTTTCCCGACTTTTCACGTGGTCCATACTTCTTGTTCAGTGGGTAAACAGCTCTTTCAACTGCAAAATTTCGAAACGGTACAAAACTGTTATTTAATACTTAAGGTGATGGTACACGGTACGATTTTTAATGCACAATTGTAGCGCGAAAAATAAATGTAATGTAACAGGGCAGGGCGTTACTAAAACCGGGAACAGGGAACGGTCAATATGAGTCGGGGAACGGTCAATATGAGTTTTGAGGTGTGAGATTCTACAAGTTCTTCGAAGGCTGGGGGATTGGAACAATTAAGAACGTCAAGCATCGCTGCAGATATCGTAAATGTTGACCGTTCCCCGATTCATACTGACCGTTCCCTGTTCCAAGTATTGGTAACGTCCAACAGGGCACAGGTAACGAGTTCTTTTTGTCGGGCAACATGACAACAACAACACCTTTTAAAAACGTGTAATGGTTGCCGAAATAAAATAGCGCTAAAAATCGTAACCATGTGTCATGTTACACGATCTCGATTTTTTATGCAACAATTTGCGCGAAAATTCGTCTTCCAGCGTAACATCAACTTTAGTTAAGAATTTGCTTTGGTTACAATTGTTCGATTATCGATCATTGGATACGTATTATTTCTTACTCTCAGGGGTAGACAGTCGGTCAACAAACAAGAATGACAAACAGGAGACAGCAATAGAAAGCGGACAAACATAAAAGCTATACACATACATAGGTCAGAAAAAATCAACGGGACCGAAAAGACACAAGATAATGCATTAACTAAGCTGCACTGACAATTACTTAATTCAGTTAAATTTATTTGCGAGATCGACTGATAAAACAAAATTAAAAAACAAGAATAGATAACTAACATACCTGGTTTTATTGGTCTTGGTCCAGGGCGAACTGGCCCTAAGGGAAAGAAAAAAGTGTACGCGTCATGTCCATAAAATGCGTAGTTGCAAATGACAGTCAGACTTCAACATTTTAGGCAACCTTTCAAGTTAATATTAACGTAATCGAACAATAATAATAATAATAATAATAATAATAATAAATACTAACAATAATAATAATTGTTATATTTCTTTTCTTTTCTTTTCTATTCTATTCTATTTTATTCCATTCCATTCCACTGCATTCGTTTCCAGTTAATTCCCTTCCTTTCTATTCAATTGTTTTCAGTGCAAATAAGTGTCCATGAAGTCTTTCTGAATTCCGAGTTCAAAAAAGTTTTTTTATTAAGTCCAGATTTTTCCTGACTCAACTTTAACCCTTCCAAACCACGTACAGATACATTTCCGTAAATTAACAAGCTAAAATCAAGGAAAATATTAAGCAGTGGCACTGGTGTTCTTCTCAACGAGGGTCCAGAATTTCCCAACAAACTCCATCCCTATCATTTTCTTGTCCAATTAACCTACGACCCTATGAAATCGAACTGCAAACTTACCTTTACGACAAGCCTTGGTCTTAAGCACTCTGATGAGAGAGAACAGGTTACGGAAGCCCGCGGTGTAGATATGTCGGCGGTCAGTGGCAATCTCGTTGAGATGCCGAGGACTGTATTTCCTGCCAATGCCCACAGCAAAGACCTCTACGCCCATTAGTCGTAGCTGTCTAGCGGGTCTGCGAACACTGTCCTGCGACCTGCCATCCGTGAGAACCACCAAAACCTTTTTGGCTCGTTTTCGGGCATACTTGAAGAGGTATCTTTGCGTGTACGTCAGTGCTCTGCCTGTTTTGGTGCCTTTACGTGGATACCTTTCAGCGAGAAATGTTTGTGTGAATCATATTTATGGTGCATAAGAGGGTCGAAACAGCTGACTCAAATAATACGCTCAGTCGAAAAAGCGGCTGTCTAACTTTCTGCAATACGTCCATCAATCATCTATTTACCATCCAACTATCCACTCACCCGTTAATTTATTTATACATCCATCAATCATTTAGTCATCATCCGTCCACCCATCCGTCCATCTTTCCACCCATCCATCCGCCCGCCCACTCATCCGTTTATTTATTCATACATCCATCAATCATCTAGTCACCATCAATCCATCCACCCAACCACTCAACCATTTATTCGTCCGTCCATCCATCCATCCATCCATCCATCCATCCATCCATCAACCCACCCACTCACCCATTTATCCATCCATCAATTCATCCATTTTTCCAACCATCCATCCATCCATTCATCCATCTATCCATCCACCCACCTACTAATCCTATTATTTATCCATCCATCCATCAATCATCTAGTTATCATCCATCCATCCATCATCCATTCATCAATCCACCTTCCCTTTCATCAATCTAAACTTTTAGCGAGTGCTGATTGTACCAGGCCTTAAGGAGTTATAAACTAATTTGTTTGAAGTTAAATTTTCGCTATACTTTGCAGAGTAAAATGATGTCATGGACCATACATTACTTTAAAAAGTTGGCCTATGAAAAGTGTATTGCCCGAATATCGATCTCAAAGCATGATAAAAGCTCTAAGTTTTCTAATTTTCTAGGCTTGATACCATTTTACTAAACACCAAAATTTGCGGTTTGCTGGGTTCATTTGCTCCAAGTAAAAGCCAGTGGATGGCGAGGCACAGGCTCCCTAAAATTCCCTTTCGTGCCTGGTGTTGCCTTATGCAAACATTTCTCAGCCTCAATGAAGTACAGAACAGCTAGCGGTGAAACATACCTGATGCGGTCGATGGCTCTGAACATACTGTGTTTACTGCAGTAGCGACGGAAACCGAAAACGCGGTAGGTTCTGGTAGAGAAGAGCACGACACCAACGCGAGCACGCCGTTTGCAAACGCTGAATGAATTAATCAGCGCCTTGACAAACGTCAACATTCTCTTGAAGTTACCGCGTCCATAATGTTCGATACTGCCGGAGCCATCGATCAGAAAACCAACGTCAATCTTAGCCTTGCAAACTAAATTGAAGAAAACACACAAGCGTTTGTCATGGTGTTTGATACGCTATTCATCCTTTACTTTAAGCAATTAAGCCTGGGTTACACGAGCGGCGCAAGAACATTTGCAAAAACAAGCCCAAGGGAAAAAAATCAGGAAGCTGTAAAAGGTTATCGGAACATGAACAAAGTTTGTCACTCACCCCTTCCTCCAGGTCTGACTGGTTTTTTGCCTGTTTTATAAAAAAGATGAAACGTTAATATTAAAAGTTGTAACATTTAGATTTCTTTTAAATACTTATCAAACAGTTGATTCGATAAAACGCAAATTCACAAAATGCTACGAATTCTTTTATCTGCGGCCTAATGAAGCAAAGCGCAAAGAAAACAGACGACAAATGGATTCTGAATTCACAAGTGGTTTCCTGAATTCCCCCATGAGCATTTTGAAACGAAATTTTGTTAAACTGTACGATTACAATTTTGCGTGACATTTAAGCAAAGACATGAGAAGATCGACAGAGTTTACTTTAAAATTTACTTTTATTTTTCTTTTGCCTTTTGATTGATTTTCCTTGTATTGTTCAGGAAATAAAATGCATGGTTTAATTAAGTTTGTGAATGCTCCGCACCGCATACGTATATACTCAGCTGTTGACCAATTAATGCACTAGCGGGAATTCGGGAAGGATACACTTATTCAAGTGGCGTGTATAATAAAACGATTTAAGTATCCGGAACTTAAAACTTACGGAAGCATTTCCTTGAACGGCGATACATCTGTTTCCTCGTGAGAGCTGCTTTGAAGAACTGCAAACAAGCAATTCGTCCGCTGAATCCGCTACGCGCTCTTGGTCTTCCACCAATGTAAACGGCTCCTCTGGTGTTAAGCTTGAATCTTCCGAAAGTCTTCCTCAGCACAAGTCGGCTGTTCACGTAAAGACTGCTGGCACGCGTACGCTTGCGATACGTAACCGTGATAAAGCTCCATTTTCTTATAGGAAGCCTGCGACGTGAAACGATAGGACGTAAATATATACGCGCAAACAGAGGGCTGAAGCGTAGAGTTAGTCTTCGGTTTCTAGTAACAGCAACTGTGAGACCGTGACTGATGATTGTCCCTGGGCTGCCTGTGAAATAAACCCATGCCATGTAGGTCAAGTCACCACCTCTAGTGTCCAGTCTACCGCGGTTGGGAATCTTGATATATCCTACAGGTCTGCCTGGGAAACGTATGGCGCCACCTGGTCGACGCTGGGGTCCTGGGGCGGGTTTGACATTGACGAAACGTCCAGGAGGGTTGCGTCTGCCGCTGGTGTCTCTGCCGCGATTTTTCTTGTCCAGCGGATACACGCCAATTGGTCGGGGAACTAAATAGAAAGTAGAAGGAGTAAACTGTTAGGATTTAAGTGCTGTAATAAAAAAGGATAAAGAAAAAAAAAGGCTCTGGTATCTATTTAAATATTCCAACATAAAACGCTCTCAAATCATCTGAAAATTCTTCGGGGAACAAAGCCTGCTTCAGTGTTTGAACCAATTCATACATCACCTGATTTATACTGAACTTGTGCAATATTTGAAAACTGAGTTACCTACTTGATCAGGTTCTCAATCAGTGGTGGGCAAATTTAACACTACTTACCTCTAGCTGGGGGCAGAGGCCTTTTACCTGTGCACAGAAAAAAGCAAAAAAAAAACAGTCAGCGTAACAACTTTTTAATTACTTTTGTCCAAAAAAAGTATCAATATTAATTTGAAATAAAAAACTCAAAATGGTGTTTATTCTACATTTTAACTTACGTAAGCATCGTTTTGATTGGCGGATTATCTTTCTTCTTGTGAGAGCTGCCTTAAAGAACTGTACGCATGCAATTCGGCCGCTGAACCCGCTACGGGCTCTTGGTCTTCCACCAATGTAAACGGGCCCTCTGGTGTTAAGCTTGTATCTTCCGAAATTCTTCCTCAGCACAAGTCGTCTGTTCACGTACAGGCGGCTGACACGCGTTCGCTTCCTATAGGTAACTGCTACAAGGTTCCATCGGTTCTTACGAAGCCTGCGGCGTGAAATGACGGGCCGTATATACTTACGCACAAACAGAGGGTTGAAGTGTAGCGATGGTCTTAGGTATCTGTCAACAGCAACGGTGAGACCGTGACTGATGATCAGCCCTGGGCGGCCTGTGGGATAAACCCATGCGATATAGGTTAAGTCACCACCTCTAGTGTCTAGTCTACCGCGGTTTGGAATCTTGACAAATCCAACAGGTCTGCCTGGGAAACGTAAGGCGCCACCTGGTCGACGCTTGGGGCCTGGGGCGGGTTTGACATTGACTAAAGTCGCCGATGGATTGCGTGTACCGCTGGTGTCTCGGCCGCGGTTTTTCTTGTCAAGCGGATACACGCCACTTGGTCGAACTGGTTTACGCGGTCGGAAGCAGTGTCTTCGGCTCTGGCGAATCTGACGAGCGGTAAGCGCTTTATCGTAGATCTGCACGCAAGCGATGCGTCCGCGGAAGTAGCGACGGTCACCTCGGCGCGCGCCCAGCCTCACGGGATACTGAGTGGACAGGTAAATACGGCCGATTCTCCGTCTGGCGACAAATCGTCTGTTGATGAAGAGCTTGGCGATCCCCGTCCTCTGATTGTATGTCGCTCCGACCAAGTTAAATCTTCCTCGTCTAAAGTACCTTGTGGAAACAAGATACTTTGTAAAGCGAAGACCACGGCGTTTAGTGAAGCGTACAAACAGTTTCGTGGGCGAAATCATCCATAGATGAACCCCCCAGGCGCCTGGGTGATACTGGATGATAGGACCAGATCTCCCTTGGTGTAACACGTAGGCAAGGAGAGTGATTGATCTAACAGTGTCTAATTTGCCTCCTCTGCGGTTTGGTAGCTCGACATAGCTGTTTGGTCTACCATAGAACTGAACAGATCGCTTGGGTTTACCGCGTGGGCCTGGGGCGAACCGAACTCCAGAAAACCGAGCTGGAAATTTTCCTGTCGTCTTCTCTCGTCTCCCGTATATTTTATTTAGAGGATAAACAGCTCGTGGACGGACACCTAAATAAAGAATATCTACTATGAAACGAAAACCAAACAAAAAAAAAACAGCACACAAGGTCTAAATCTGAAGTAGCGAAGTGTAACTTTTGTTGCCACGCAGATAAGAGGAAGGCAAAGAATCTAGTTTGGGCAAAGACACAAATTAATAAACTGTATAAACTATTAAAAAAGCTTCTCAACATCCCTTATTAAATGAAAAGTCAAGTACTTAAAGATAGACATTTGAACAATTCCAATACTTACGAGGAGGTTTGGGAACAGGCTTTGGACGCCTTCGTCCTGCAGAAGTAAAAAGAGAACTTTTTACACAATTTTGCAATTGAACATGTTTCTACTTTGCGCAGCGGAACAGAAAAAAAACATCTCACTCTTCTAAGGGCAAGTTGGTTCGTTATATTAGGACTCCAGGCTCAATTTTGGGCAAAGATAAGCGTATCACAAAAGAAGAATTTCAAGAAAGCGGTTTCGACAAACACCGCCCCCGGGAGGGGTAATTTGTCGATCAGTAGAAAAACTGATCATTCCCCAATTTCTCTCAGTTGTTCTACACTGACTGCTTTGTGTTCTGTCAGAAGTTTAGGGCGATTGGTAGCAATATTAAACACACTCAAAACTCTAACACGACTTTTTCATTACGCTAGTAAACCACAAAAATGCATGTATGCTATTTACTTGTTCTGTCACATTACATATAGATAAGCAGAAGAGGGATTTGATGAAAATCGGGAAGCTCCTTAAAAGTATAGACCACTTTCATAAATGGCGGCTATTTTAGTATTCCCTTGTTTTTTATTTAAATTAGCCTCACTAGCCTCGTTCTTAAGTCAAAAAATCAAAAGAATACATTAACCTGTACGAGGCTAGTAAGGCTAATATAAGTAAAAACAAGAAAATACTAAAATAGCCGCCATTTATGAAAGTGGTCCATTAGGGACCCCGGAAAGGGACTTTTACACTAAAAATGACGGGTTTGACCGTCGATTTTTTTATACAAACCTCTAAGTAAGGTAAAAGTATTGATGTACGTCGAGCTCATTATCTGCCAAGTGATGAGAACTTAGCAACTTATTATTTGGCTTTTGTTGAAGTGAAAGGGTTGCTGCTACTAGAAAACTCTGTCAACTTACGTATTTTATAGACGTTGTTAGCATAGGGGCCTCCAAGCCCGTTCCTACATCTCCGCGAGCGGCCATATCTCATGTAAGTTCGGTGAGCTCTTGGTCCTGTGAAACACTGACCGCCATATTGGAGGGCAAACACAGAATATCCGCGACGTCTCGCTATCAAATAGCAGAGATATATTGCTCTTCGTCCTCGGCCACGGAAATTGGCAGCCATTCTTCCAGCGGCTCGGTTTCGCCTGTCCTTATAGCAGCCAATATGACTGTAAGGCCGTCTTCTCGGTGGACAAATTATTGGGCGTCCTTTGGGAAGATGACAACATTTGGATGTTAATTGTAATCTAAATTGATGAATGAAAGTGTATCGCAGACCTCTGAACTATGTAAGAAATTAATAGTAAATGTATGAGATTTCAGACCGATAGCAAAATCTTACCACCCAGCGAAAATCCCATATATTTGCTTTTATTTTACCAAACTTTTAAAAGATGCAAATTTCTCGTTGGCGCTTTTGTCTAAAACACTGGGTAATGTCTGGTGCCGTATGTCATATAAAGCCAAACAAGGGGTGTTGTTCGGTGACACAACAACAAAAAACAACAACAAAAATCTAAATTTTCACTTTAATAAATAACTTAGTAATAATTGTAATAAACATATTAGTCTACAAAGAGATAGGTGCCGGCTACCTGGAAAATCATACGGGCCATGTAGGCAGAGCATATGATTGATCGGTAGGTGAAAAGAAAAGAACAAAGAAAGAAAAAGGTAAGAGGTGTCAACATGTAACAACACCAAATACAAGAAGAGAAGTGCACTAAAACAAGTATAAGCGAAACAGAGTTCTCTTTTGTATGATGCTATATGTCGTCAAAAGCAAAACAACTGGTGTTGTCTGTTGCCGTATGGCATTTAAAGCCAGTTAATACAACGCGAAGTAATATCAGCGTAAACACTATGTTATGTAACGTAAGGTGATAAAGCATTGGGCACAGTGTTAATTTTGAATCTTTTCTCTCGCATTTGTACTGCTTTCAGAAGTGTATTTTGTTTCATTGTTTCGATACCGACTATCATAAACAGCTGTTACACTTACTGCGGCATGCCTTCTGTTTAATGGCTCTGATCAGGCGGTTGAGTAGACGGAAACTGCTTGTAAACACATTTCGTCGACTTCCAGCAATCTGTAAGAGGTCCTTGGTACTGTATCGTCTTCCTAGACCAACTGCAAATATCTGAACCCGTTTGCGTCTCAGTGCAATGGCCGGTTGGAAAACACGGTCTTGGGACTTGCCGTCAGTCAGGACAACTAGAATTCTCCTACTGCGGGCTCCACGGAAGATGTTGCGCAGCATAAACCAAAGAGCTTTTCCGGTCTTTGTGCCGGCGCGTGGGTACCTTATCTTGTTGATGGCTTTGTACACACTCTTCCTGTCTTGCCGTTGTCTAAAGCCGTATATCTTATGAGTGTTAGTGGAGTACAGTCCGATTGCAATGCGTGTGTAGCGTTTAGAGACGATGAAGTTGGCTATCATGTGTTTGACAAACATCAGCATTCTCTTGAAATTGCCTTTTCCGTAATGCTCGATACTTCCAGAGCCATCGATTAAGAAGGCCAGGTCGATACGCGCCGTACACACTGTAGGAAGAAAGAAAATAATGCGACTTACTACTGTTGCTACTGTTACTACTGTTACTACTACTACTACTACTACTACTACTACTACTACTACTACTACTACTACTACTACTACTACTACT
>JAOBYF010051455.1:0-12526 GCA_025403605.1 Parazoanthus darwini
AGCAGGCGAAGTCACTATCACTTCCCGGGAGAGAAGTGTCCCTGAAAAATCAAGCGGGCCTTTTTGTGGTTGCCCGCCTCGTTTTACTGAAAACGTTCGCCTCTAAAACCACAGAACCAACGAATTAGAATTCGTTCTCCTTCGTTGAACGCCACTGTACATTATACAAATTTATACTATTTGTATCTGTTAGGCAAACCACAAACCCAAAACGATGTTTTAAATGTTATCGTCCTTTTTCAGATGCTTGCGCTGCTAATCCCTGTAAAGCACCCTACTCAGTTTGTGTTTCTTAGAGGGGACGGGCCAGATGCACATGTCCGAATAGTTGCCAAGAAGAAGCGGTTCCGGTATGTGGTTCGGACTTAAAGACGTACAGGAACCTGTGCACCCTGAAAAGCACAGCATGTCGAGGCAACAGACAGATAACAGTGAGATCCAATGGAGAATGCCCTGGTAAGTCACTTTATCAACCCGTTATTACTAACGAAAAAAACTCAAACGAAAAACTACTTTCAATAAATACAATGTTTTCATCGTATTCTCGTTTTACTTTTAAAGAACTAGTAGCTGAAAATGATGAACTATGAACAATAAAAGGTGTGGAAAATACAACACGAACTTAATCTGATGGATGCAAGTAGCGAAAAGCAAAGCCAACCTTCATCTTAAATTTAAAACGGAGGGAACTCATTGTTAGACAATGAGCTTCTAAAAATGATCATGACCGCGAAAACCTTTTATTCCAAAAAAGTTAACGGAAAGTCAATGCTTTCTTTTTTTCTTTTTTTTTTAAAGAACAACAATGACTGTGCTAACATCGAGGGCGGCAAGCAATGTAACGACAAAAAACATTCACGGATTCGTGGTATCAAAACATGAAATGGAGGCCTCTTATTCAAATTCAGGAAAAAAATTGATTACCAGCTGTAAATAACAAGCATATCAAAACATTCCAATACATTAATAGTTCAAGTAACTGATTTTCTTCTCGGTTTCAGTAATTTCGATTCAAGTGTTGAAACACTGATTGAAAATACTATTGGTAATCTCTTTATTCATTAGTATGCTTTACGTGTCAGTACCAGCTTTTCAACATATGATTCTTTAATGCACATGCTACATTTTACAAGGCATCTAAAAAGTTTACTTTCAGTATATTTTTGCTATTATCGATAACAAGAAAGATATTGGTGAGATATTGGTTATTTTTTTATCTTGGGCGAAAATGATCGCGCAAAGCAACGTTTATTTGTTGGCTACGTTTAAGTCGGTGTGGTCAGTTTTATTTATTCATATATATTAAGAATAAATAAAAAGATAATGTTTATTTTGAGTTGTTTTCTTGTTTAATAACGGGCGGCCGAGCTATTAAACAAGGGAACATAATCTGTATGTATGGTTTCTAAAGAACCACACTACATTCGATCATAAACCAGCAAAAATTGCATTCACTTGCTTTGTCTTATTGCTGGTTAATCAGGCAGTATATCAAGAACTCGTGATAATCATTTACTGCTGATTTTGCAGTGAAGATTTTTATTTTATACATAACGAAACAACTTTGTATTCACCATCGACGTATGGCGATTCCATACAGTTGTTAAACAAATACTTTCATTTCAATATGTACTTATTTGTCTTTTCTTGATATCAAATCTCACTGAAAAGCAGAACTGAGCTTGGTCACAAAGAAATTTGCAATCAAGATCTACCATCATTTCGGACGTTACTGAGAGTCATTCTCTGCAGAGAGAAACGATCTCAAAACCAAACTACCTTTACGTCCTGCTATGGTTGGGACGATAAGCTAACGTTTGCATGTATTTTTCTCCTAGACCCCTGCTTTCCTAACCCCTGTAAAACACCGTACGCAAAATGTACATCACGAAATGGGAAAGCTGAATGTAGATGCAATGGCAGGTGTCCCGAGGCGATCAACCGCGTGTGCGGTTCAGATTATAAGACGTATAACAACGAGTGCACAATGAAACTCAGAAGCTGTCGCTCTAATAAAATGGTCACTGTTGTCTCACGGGGACGGTGTGCGGGTGGGTCGCGAGCACTTACCGTATTTAATCAAACAAAAACTGCGGCTCGTAATTAAAGTGCTTAATTTTCAAATAAATTTTGCTTTATTCTAAACGTTCTTAGTAATAAATTTTCGCGCGTTGGACATTGGTAAGACTCCGTCATGTACAAGGGGTAATTTGAACAAAAACAATTCAAAACAAGATTGTCAGAACACAGCTTGACATGGGTGAAGCGTTATTTCAAACATTGGCCAAGTTGAACACTTCTCCATATCAAATTTGTACATTTATGTGTCACCTTATGAACAGCTTTATTTTTCTTTATAAATCTACAACTATGCTAATTTCAGGTTTAAAAAGATGCTTTAATTTTTTTGCGCTGATAAGTCTTGAACTTCACCTTACTCAAATTTCCACATATATAGGAGACTGTTTATTCTAGTATTTTATGATTGCGCCAACAGAGTGACTAAAAGTGCAAGAAAGGTAAAGTAAAAGCAGCGTAAAATTGAATAACAATTACTATATTTACGTTGACAAGTTTCCAATAACATTACTTCCAGATCCTTGTCAAGCTTTTCCCTGTCCTGCCCCGCACTCCGTCTGTCGCAGCGAAGGCAGCAGGAGAATTTGCAGCTGCAAAACCGACTGTCCCCGTTCGGTTAATAAGGTTTGTGCAACCGACGGACGTGAGTATAACAATGAATGCTGGATGAGACTGCGAGCGTGCGAGACCAGCACCCTGATTTCAATCAGAACACGAGGACCCTGTCGCGGTAAGGCACTACAAACTATATGTTCTGCAATAAAATGATCACGCTCTGCGTAAAACTTGTTTACTTGTGTATAGTTGAGATTACCGGTTAGGAGACTTACTTTCTCTGATTCACTACGAAGCAAACTCATCAAATGTATGGCCGCTGCTCATTTTTTAATGTTTGGTTAAAAAAGGATTCTCTTATACAAGGAAACTAGCTATTCCATCACCAAGTCACTCGATTGGCTCATAAACTATTTCCACAACAGAAATTACTTCTTAAGAGTGAGGTGTCTAAATATGCATCATATTTCTAAGCTCTTTTGCGATTACAACCCAGCAAAATTGCACTTTTTTAGAGAAAGGTGTTCAGTGACGCACTATTTGCTCCACTAGATCCATGTGAAGGTAACCCATGCAGGGCTCCGTACGCAATCTGTACGACCGTGGATGGAATTAGGCCTGTATGTCGTTGTAACTTGGCCTGTCCAGAAACTGTCCGTCGCGTGTGTGGTTCCGACGGCAAAACATATGACAATGAGTGTATACTAAGACGTGAGTCGTGCCGAACTAACACCAGGATAACAGTCAGTTCGGCTGGACGATGTAGAGGTAAGGGACATTTCTTGCGTTTGCTTTTCACTAGTTCAACATCATGATTTCTTCACCGTTACCACAAATAGCAATAGCTATAACAGAAGCAGTAGCAAAGGCAATACATTAACATTAGCTAAACTAGTCAGGGAGCCAACAGTGACAATAGCAGTAACAGTAGCAATAACAAAAACAGTAACAATAGCAATTGTAACAGCAATAACATGACAGTGACAGCAACACCAGCAACACCAACACCCGCGAGCTTATAGCTAATACTAGCAATAACATTATCACCAAATATAATACCAAGAACAACAGTAGTACCGAGCTTGTGGCTATGAAAATGTGGATAGTTAATTTGCTATTGCTTATTAGAAGGTATTACCCTTAGTGCAAGTAAGTAGTAGTTGTAGCAACTAGAAAGAGTAAGGGTAGTAGCAGTGGAATTAGTAGCAACTGTACTTTATGTAAATAGTGTTTAAGATCACCTTCAGTGCTTTCGTAATATATAACAGTTTTAATACAAGTTTACTTTATCTGTTATGGTAAGCTAGTATAGTATTGTTATAATCGTTTTTAGACTTTGTGTTCTCAACAGCTTTATCATTGGTATTCTATTATAATTAATAACGACTGTCTAACATCGGTTCAAGAAGTCTAAACTAAGAAAAGATAGTATCAAAAAGCTTAACTTTTAACTAATTTATCTTAACTTTTTTTGAGACAGTGTCTAATTCTATGTACTACAGATCCATGTCAGGACAATCCTTGCAAACAGCCTTATGCTCAGTGCAGATCGCAAGATGGCCGACGAACCTGTAGTTGCAATAGCGATTGCGGTGCACGAGAAGACCCCGTATGCGGCTCCGATGCTAGAACATACAGAAACCTTTGTTTGTTGAAGTATCAGTCGTGCAGAAGCAACACGTTGATTGTAGAAACTTCAAGGGGCAGGTGCAAAGGTAAAATTCCGGTTTTAAATGACTTTAAATTTTCTTTAACATGATATATAACAATGTTAAAATTTGTTTTGCTTATCAGACAACCCTTATTTCAAAAACTAATGTTTTATGGATGTGTCCCAAAAGCCTTTAATGAGAAAGTTAGTGGTTGGTTAGTTAAATAAAATTACTTGCCGGAGTAAATGGGTTTGGGAGGCTTGTCGTTTCTCCCGAATCTCAATTAGGAAATCTTATCAATTAGGAAAATTATAAATCTGTAATACTCTTCTTTTTCTACTTTCTACACTCCCCCTCCTTGTTACTCAGTATGAAACAAAGTTCACCCCCAAATAATTATGTGATACTGTATTATTACAGGAACGTTATCGCACGAACACAAAACATAGTATGTGGCAGTGTTTCTACGTTTCGAATCATACCTCGACGCAAGTCTTGACACGAGTCTGCTAATGTTGTATGTTACTATAAACGTTTTACTTCTAGATCCTTGTGATGATCTTAGCGCGTGTACTGATCCTTATTCAACTTGTTCTGCGTCGAACGGAAGGGCAATTTGTACGTGTCCAACCTGTGATAACACTGACGACAAAGTTTGTGGCTCCAACAAAAAGACATATCGGAATGCATGCCTTTTAAGACGCGAGTCTTGTCGAACTCGTGTCATTATCACAGTGATCTCAAGGGGGGAATGTCCAGGTGAGTTGCAAGAAATCACCCCTCTTAACTCTTAAATGTTTGTGCCTTTTTGAGAAACCAACGTTGAAGGGGAGGGGGTCATTTGGTCCCCCCCATCAAGATTTTCGAAATGGTTACAGTTAAAAGCTGATCATTCGGCATGTAAGCAGCTTTAACCTTGCTAATTACTTTCCATGTAAACAATAAAGTTTTAATTAAGAATTGTTGCTATGGCAACAGTCATTAAAAAACACACCCGCCATCTTGGCCGCCATCTTGGGTATTTTTATTTTTTTAGCAATTTTTTAGTAAGTTTCCTTTATTTTAATAGAAAACATGTATTTATAGGCTCTAATAGCAAAATATTCAAAAATAAAATGAAATAATTTAAAATAGAAGGCATTTTGTGAAAAAAAATTCATTTCTTGATTCAAACTTCAATATGCATAATTAATTTAGCATAAATTATAAGTGATGACGTGTCCAATTCACGTCAGAAAAGATGTTATCAATCGGACTACACATACTGCCTGTACTGAGTACAAAAAACATTTTAGGGTTAAATGTGTTTAGTCACATAGTCGCTTAATACTCAATCCTGGCATGAACAACTACTGTACAGAATCATAATGTAAATGGAAACGACACAAAGTTTTTTTTTTTTTTTTTTTTTTAATGGTTAAACACATAGAAGCTGGCTATTTTACTTGGAAACAGTATTGCATGGGCTCAGTCTCAGTCATAGATCTCTGGTTACCCCAGAAAGAAATTCCTCTCCCACACCCCCTTTTTAGTGTTCTTCAATGATGCCGTTTTTTCTTTCTGTACTTTTGCAAATCGACAGAATATTGTTGGGTAGGTGAAAAAATGGAGAAAGGAGGTCCTTGTTCGCGTTTTTTGTCGACATTGTCTAAAAGAGATATGCTAAAATGTAGTGTCGTTTTACGTCATATGAATCTCGGTACTCAGGGTACTGGCTGTTCAGTGTATAGACACTACATTCTATTAATAAAAAAATTACGGCCGCGTCAGTTGTGAAATTAAATTAAAATCAGTATAGTTTAAGTTATGTGAACATGTGTTTGTAGTGTGACTTGTTTATACTACCATATGGATATAATCTAAGTTGCAAGGAACGAGTACCAGCAGTGTAGCGTTGTAGTACGGAACACTGAACACAACTGATACAGCCTCCTTTATTTTTAGTCTCACGGTTCACCATTAAAAAGTAAAGTGTGCGAGGTCATTGTTTGCTGAATTCCAACACATCTCAGTAGTATGTTCTAAAATGAACTTGTTAATTAACTGTAGTTGCTGATGTCTGTGCCGGCTTCAATTGCCGAAGACCATATTCCATCTGTAAACCAGTAAACGGCCGACCTAGCTGTGCCTGTATATCCGAAAGATGCCGTGACATAGACAAGCCTGTCTGCGGATCAGACAGAAAGATCTATAGGAACAAGTGCCTCATGGAGCGGGCCTCTTGCCGGTCCGGTGTTATGATTAATGTGGTCTCAAGTAGAGCCTGTGCTGGTACGATATGCATATTGTATAATAAATATACATGGTAAAATACTTAGATAAACTTAAGTTTAAAATCAAGTGTAAAATGGCACAACCCATAGGGCTCGTAATACGCCATTTTATTAGTTAAAGTAATATAGTGCTTCTCCCAGGTCTCTAATTAGCCTAATGGGACACAACGTGGTTGGGTCGAACAACATTATTTTGCGTATTTGAGACCTGGAAAGGGCATTGAATTTTCATTAGCAAAAAGGCGTATTGAAGCAAAGATATGCTAAATGCAGTAAAAGAAGGCAGAGTTTGTAAACATCCAAGAAGATTTTCCGTTCTAGTATAAAAATAGGTTAGCAAAAACTCGGTCTTGAACATTTCCAACCATTTTTCAAGATTTTCCAAATTTGTCCGATGACTTTATGAGTCTTAACATTTGGTGTAACATTTCGAAGATTTTTAAAAAAAATATAATAATGTTTATATCTTTTTAACATAATCATGAAAAAAGTATACCTCTACTTCTTTAAGCAAGTCTTCTCAAAATTTTACGATTTTTCTCTATTCAAATGTTTCACATCTGCTAGTTTGTCTAGTCTAACTTTGTCAATAAGGTTTGCATATTTCGGAAACACCCCTTTTGTTACTTTACTGTCAGATCCGTGTGCTGGCAGACCTTGTGGTCGTCCTTACGCTACGTGTGCAGATGTCAACGGAAGAGCCAAGTGCGATTGCCCCAAGTTCTGTCCCAGGCTCTATGAACCCGTGTGCGGTTCCGATGGGAAGACATTTGGCAATCTCTGTAGGCTGAAAAAAGAAGCTTGCGAAGAGAACAGGAGGGTCACTGTAACTGCCAATGGCGAATGCCCAGGTAACAATGAGGATACTTATTGAGTGGATAAGACGGGGTTAGAAAATTTAAAACCCTTTTAACCCTTAAATGTTTATGGGGTTATTTTCTACGGACCCCTCTAGGTTTTTCCGACCTAAACTCTGAAGCTTTGCAGCAATTAAAATGCTTGCAGTACCTGAGGTTAATTAATAGCACATCTTCTGATGTTAATTGGGTGGCGTCATCACTTGCAGTTTACACGAAATTATTTATGCAAATTGCAGTTTGAATCAAGAACTGCAGTTTGTTTTCAATTATTTCATTTTCTATTTGAATACTTTGCTATTTGAGACTATAAATACATTTTTCTATTAAAATTAAGGAAATATAAACTTTCGAAAACTCCAAGATGGCGGCCAAGATGGCGGACATATTGTCAAACGACTAGTTGCCAATGTTAGCGTTTCCAAAAAGGCCAAAACGTTTAAGGATTAAATATTTCACCCATTTTTTTTTCCTATCTAAATCTGAGGCTTTGCAGCAATTAAAATGAAAATTGCAGTACCTGTTGTCCAATTAACCCTATTGTACCAGGGGGGCAGAAAGTGCCCGTGCCGATTTCAATCGTCGAAAACTTTCTTGATATTCAAGATATAGCCACTAAATTTCGTCACTTGTCCTAAAATTTATTGGAGAACGCAATTTTAGAAAATAAAATTATTCAAGAGTAAAACGTGTTGCCATGGCAGCACAATTTTCGAAGCCATCTATCGCCAAATGTTGACTTTCTTAATATTTTTTGCTAAATTCCAAGAAATATTTCAAATAACTGACAATTCTTAGTCTTAAAGTAAAGTATGCGACAATCTTGAAACATAGGTAGCTTTGCACGTGATATGTGACGTCATTGGTATTGCGCAATACCATTGTTTGAAATCCAAGATGGCGGCCATATATTTTGCATTGTGTCAAACTTTTGCAGTATTTCTGGAAAATCCGTGTTATAAAACGTTGAAAACAACGCTATTCCGTCTGGGCTTTGTCGGAGTTCCTGGGCCTGGGGAGGGGGCTTCAAAAGCCTCCCCCCTCCATAAATCCGAAAGTATTGATGCTATTGTCATGAAACTTGGAGGTTAGATAGAACTACAATACCTAATTAATTTCATTAGGTTAAAAATCAGTATGACGTCATGATGACGTCACGATGACATCATTTCTCAACAAAACGGTGTTTTTTAGATTTTCCTTCTATTTTTTTGCACAGAAAGCACGCACAGCCAAAAACTCTTGGTTTAAACAGTTGATCAATGCTTCAAAACAGCAGAGTTGGATTTTAGCCCATTCCAATTGTATAAACTCGATATATATCTTTAGAATGAGAAAATGGGGAGGAGGTATTTTTTCCTTGCCAATTGCAGTCAACTTTATGGATATTTTTGAAGCTATTTTAGAAGATAGGGTCTAAAATATATAAAGCAAACAAAAACCGGATAGGATAAACTTCAGAAAATCAAAAAAAAAATTTTACGTCATTCACCAGATTCTGCAATATACACTCAAATATATATGACGTCACTTATTGACTGAATTAAGTCTGAGATATTATAAATCTCAAAACAATAGTGTTCCCTATTCCTCAGGCGGAATGGGGTTAATTGTCTACTGTAGAGTATTGGTCATTAACAAACTTAAGATAGTTAATGCACGTTATTTTCATTCTTTTTTGTTAAAGTACTGGTACGTGTAGTAACATTTGAAACTAAAAGCTGTGGTTTGCATTAATTCGGCTTTAATTCTTGAAGATTGGAAAGGAGGTTATTCACACAATTTTGTGTAATCTTCATACTAGCAAGTATGGTGTGTGACTTGCCTCTTAATCTATACATGTCTTGGCTTTTTCGAAAATTTATTTTTTAGCAAAATTAATTTGCAGTAAATGTCCTTGAGCTTAATAGAAAACATGTATTTATAGGCTCAAATACCAAAATAATTGAAAATTGAAAATAGAAGAAATCTCGTGAAAACAAATTCAATTTTGATCCAAAACTTGCATAACTTATAAGCGATGATGTCATTCAATTATCGTCAGAAGATGTGTTATTAATTGGACTAAAGTTACTGCAAGTTCCATTTTAATTGCGGCAAAGCTTCAGATTTTAGGTTCGAAAAACCTAGGGCACTGTATTCCTATGATCATGTCCAATTCAAAGAAGCTAGGAGGTAGTCAGAAACAAAGTAGCGCGCCTTGTCGAGAAAGCAAAGAAAAAAGCAGTTACGGATGAAACTAACAACAACAAATCAAATTCAAGAGCTCTCTGGAAGACCTTGAAGAGCATTTTCGCGACAAAGACAAGCAAGGACGGAACAAGCCACTCTACACCGGAAGAGATATCTAATATATTCAATGAGCACTTTGTTTCTATCGCTGACAACATCATCGAACCAAATTGAAAGAATATGTAAGACTTCTCAAAGCTGAAAACTCTGTCGATTTCAGTATACAAACATTATCAGATCGCGCAGTTTTGGAACTAATCGAGTCTCTCCCTTCTAATGCTACAACTACATGGACTTCATGCATGGAAAAAGTTCTCATCTGTTGAAGTACGTTTCACCGGCAACCACCCCCAGCCTCGCTAAACTGTTAAACTGTAGTACAAATAATGGTATCTGTCAAGCTTAACTTAAATTGGTCCATATCACTCCGATACACAAACAAGGACTCAAATCAGATGTTGATAACTACAAACCTATATCAGTCCTTCCTCCGGTTGTCTCAAAGATTCTCGAGAAACACGTGCCAGTGCAAAGACCTTATGGCTTAAGTGCCAGTCCGGATTTCTTGCTAACATTCCTGTGAAACAATTCTAATCAAGCTTACATTTTAATGGCTAGTAACAATGTCAATAGACGAAGGGCTCTTTACGGGGATCACTATGATAGATCTACGAAAAGCTTTTGATATACACTCTTTCATTTTTATTAAGAACCAGTAAAACTTTGCTCAGGCTCAATGTTCTTACTTTCGGCAATTTCAGCCTCAAAATATTCTTATTTTGTTCTTAACGGCTATGTTTTCCGTAGGGACTTAAACTGGCCTAAATTCGGTAAGGTGCTTTTGTGCACTGTTACACAAGAAATTTGAAGTGCCTTTTGCAAGACAAACTATTTTTGAATGCCATGGGTGCGTTATCGGAGAGCTGAGTACTGTTGGACTACTGCGGTTCAACATTGTACACTTGCATAAACTTTTGATTCAGCCTCAGTTTGTTTTTATTTTGTTCTTATTTTTCGGGCAAACTCAGCCTCAATGTTCTTATTAAGTTTTTTCTTAATAAAAAAGAGTGTAGTAGATCATGAAATCTTACTAAAAAAACCCTCATGTTTTTGGTTTGCGCACCAACTCCTTTAAATGGTTCAAAAGCTGTTTAAACGGATGGTATCAGAAAGTGTGTACTGATGGTAAGTTATCCGAACCACGTCTTATCCCCTCCGGTGTGCCTCAAGGGAGTAATGTGTTCTTGGTCCCACCACGTTTTTGTTGTTTATCATTGACCTTCCGCTAGAACTCAAGAATAACATCGGAATTTATGCTGACGATTCAAACCTCTATCCATCTGGATCATTTCACCCTAAATGAAGTAGAGGAGGGACTTAAACCTGACCTTGAAGAGGCATCGAATGGGCAAAGAAAAATAAGTTGAAGATGCACAAATCAAAACTAATTATAATAAAATCTGCACTCGGAGTTAGATATTTCAGCTTGCTAAATTCCATTTTAACTCCAACTTGGTCTGTACCTGGCCACCCGTACGAGACTGTTCCTGTCACAAGATGTAATCATTTTTAGAACCTTCTTATTTTATGTATTTTACCATTTTTGAGTTAACAGGGTGAGCACCTTGCATGGGACCATGAGTCCCGTTCGTGCCTCTTCCCACTGGTCATCTTACTTTTTTTGTCCTTCTTGGACGTTTTATTACTAAATGTGTACTATTTTGTGTATTTCATATATTCCTGTAACTGTATTTTGTAAGATTTCTTCAATTAAGCAGACAAAACAATAAAACAAACTCACACGCGATCACTCGCGCACACGCGCACACGCGCACATACACACAGACATACAACACCCGAAACAGAAGCGCCATCAAACTGGATCGTTGCCTCTGAGCTGACATCAAACTGTTTTGAAATCAAGCTTTTTAACGTAATTGACTCCTTGACAGTTCAGTTTCGTAATCGTTGTTGCCTTGCAGACTCGTTTCCACAGCGTTGGCCTCGACTTGATGTTAGATACGAGCTATTTACAATCTTGTGTATTGTTGAAGTCTCGGACTTCTAATAGTTCTCGCAGGAATTTATGTGTGTTCAACATGAGGCTAACACTGTAGAAATGAGTCTATTGCCATTTCAGTCAGCGGAAACTGGGAATACAAAGCTATTAGCAACCTTTTGCTTCTGAAGGCCGCTATATTATTACAAACTGAATTCGGTCTTCTTTGCAGTAGTTACAACTAGTTCAGTCGTCTGTTCACATGCACAAATTAAATTACTTTAGGAAAGTGCCACGTGATTCAAGCTTATGTACACGATCAAATACATTTCGCCATAGTTGTGTGTCTTTTTATGATCTTGGATTCGTTCCTTATTTATTCTTTCTCGTCTGCTCAATACTTCTTTTTCTTCTGAAAGGACTGGGGTTAAAGGAGTTAAACATCTTTGTCTGCATACTGTGAAAAAAGAAGCAAAGTGGTAGTCCAAGTAAGAGTTTTCTCCAACAATAATATCAGATAAACGTACTCGTACAGGTACTCAATCGGCTCAAACACAAAACTCGAACACAAAACACAATCACTAACATGAGGCTATGTTACATGACATAAGGCTATGTTACATGACATAAGGTTATGTTACATGACACTAGGCTATGTTGCATGGCATGAGGCTTTGTTACATGACATGAAGCTTTGTTACATGACATGAGGCTATGTTACATGACACGAGGCTATAAGGCTATGTTACATGACATGAACGGCGACCTTGTATGGGGAGACAAGGATAACATAGTACTAATGGAAAGTCTCCAAATTCTACATAACAAAGCAGCAAAAATAATTCTTAACCGCAGTCCTCTTTCGTCAGCCACTGATGC
>JAOBYF010051566.1:0-12520 GCA_025403605.1 Parazoanthus darwini
CTCAACAAACTTCAAAAGGAGTGTACAAAGCTGCTTTGTCTTAGGTTGAACGAACCGTGACAGTGCACATTCTTTGTCCAATGTGTGAGTACAAATATTGTTACTGGATAGTTGCTCTTATGCATTTCAATACCTTTTGTGTTTCGTGCACGGTCAAGGCCTAAGAACAGAAGAGATATAGAGAACAATAACCTATTACAAAGGAAGTGACCGTGTTTCATAACCATTTCGTTCTATTAACTATGGCTGTAGGTGTTAAATGACACCGTACAAAGATCATCTAAAAAACTGAAAATTTTTCGGATAAGTATGTGGAAAGGAATATGTACTGTGTGTACAATTATTTCTATAAAATTGCATTGCCAGCTTGGTTTCCCTGTAAACAACCAGAGCTGTACTTCAACTCGTTCTTTCATTTGTTGTGTGTGCAAGTCCTGGGGATGTTACTGTAATTGAACAAGAAGATCTGTAAGTCTTCAAAGCACGGATGCTGTACATTCCACAGCAAAACGTTCTGACATTGGCCACGCTGCCCCCTTAAAGGTGGAATATGTTTTCGACTTGCCACTTTCACTTGTTGTGTAAAGAGTGGCTGGGACTCAGTTCAAGTGGATAATCCTTACACCCAGTGAACAAGAGGGGCCATAACTTTTAACACTTATCCACCGACAAGGATTTTATACGCTGGATAGCGCTAAGCACCCTTTGACCAACCGGGGCCTGAAGTGTTTTTACTGCCGCTGTGCAAAGACCTTTCAGTAGAATGTAAAACTGGGTTTCACTTGTTCTCTGAAAGTCTTTCAGGAGAATGTATAATAAAACGCAGCTCTTTTATAACTACGTTTCATCTTTGACTTGTCTTGGCATTTGTCACGTGTTTCAGTCCTAAGGCTGTTCCTCTTGCTTCGATCCCTCCTCTTTCTCCTCTTCCTCCTCCTCCTCGGCCTCCTCCAGTTCAAGCTCATCCGCTATATCCGGGAAACCGTCTTCCAGGTCCACAGGCTCAGGTCCGGCCCCGTCTGGTTGACAAAGACCTGGTAACGAAGAACACACAAGTCGTAAACTTCTGAAAATTAACTAATTGATTTCTTTGCGTCCAAAAGACCATTTTGTCGGACTGATTGCGATTGCCTTCTAAGAAAGAAGGTAGGAGAATTCAATTGGAGGGACTGGGCTTTGAATATGCAGGCATTGGGGTAATGTTTGATTTTTGAGTTCCATGTTATTAAAAAATGTACACGGATAATTAGTTTGTTGAAACTATGTCGTTCTTGTTCAGTTCATTAAAGTGTATGTAAGCCCAAAATGTTTTTTGCGGTCTGGGATTATAATAGACCTTTGTCATGCTTTTGAAAACATGAGGCTAGCACTTTGTTAATGCCAGAAAAAAAAAGAGCAGGTCAAAATCAGTTAGTACCGAAAATTTGGTGATTACATACTTCAAAATGTGGCACTGGTAAAGTTTTTAAAACATAAAATGTAACAGAGAATGTATGGGAACTTTGCATTGGGCGGGCACGAGAGAATATATTCTCTTGGCGGGCATTGATGCCCTTCCAGCCTCGTTCCCATGCAAATTCTCATACATTCTCTTTAAAATTTCAGAGTATATTTTGTTTTCAAAAACCTTACCAGTGCAACAGTTTTCAATACTAAACCCCTAAACTTTTGGTATGAACTAGCTTTGACCTGCTCTTTCCATATCTGTCATTGACAGAGCGAGAAGATCATGTTTTCAACTAAAAAAAACGTGAGAAAGGTCTATACGATACGTATTTAATAAATTGAAAAAAATGCTTCCGAAAGCCTCGTTTTACTAGTTTTATTCGCGTTCAAAAACGCAAAAAAAGGGTCATTTCTACGCCCTCAGAGCTAGGCGACACTGTGACTGAAAGGGGTTGATGCATGCCCCCCGACCCCTGAAAAGACTATATAATGTAATCCCTTCCCCCGAAAAAAAAAACTAGCATTGCTCTGCCCGCCCTACCACGGTGACTTACCAGTGTTCTTGCGCTTGTGGCGATATTTCGTTAACTTCTTGAACAAGCTTTTCTTGCTCTTCTTCGGCTGACCCATTTGCTGGTAATAAGAAGCAAATAAAGTTTTCAAAATTCAAACTCAAATATTATACATGAAACAGCATTGACACCTGCTAGCAAACGTTTGTATTATTAACTGTCAAAATAAATGTACGAACCCTTTGTCCGAAAAGAAGCCTCGCCTTGTCTTCTTCCCTGTGTTGAAAAGCATAACAAATGATTACATTTATTTAGCAGTTATATTCGAGAAGAGCGAGGGGTCTAAGAGAAGGTAGACATGTCAGCACAACTTGAAGATTTCTTGAAAAGTTTCTAATATGTAAAGAAACTGTGGGAGGTGGGGGGGGGGTATCTACTCCATAACTGCCTCTAAGTGTGGAACAACAAAAACTTCAGATTTTCCCACATCTGAATGCACACACTCGGAGGTGATAATTTGGGCTTATAACCAGGTGGAAATTTGCGTCACATCTTTAATTATGCAACGACAGTAGACACTTTAATCTTCAAAGACTTTCAAATACTGGTATAAATCTATTTTAATGTGTTTGAACAAAGAAACAGCTGCAAAGTCACATTGTTTTGCGTTTGTTTTAAGACAATTACTAGGCTCTCTTCAAATGTAGGCGCATGGGCTAATGTTCGGGAAGGGTATAATCAGAAGGATGTTTGCGACTAAGATTTTGGGCTTATATGATATGTTACTAACACCTAGTACTGTCGACCGTTTACGAAAGAAAAATAGGCAACGGTGAAAAACTTCAATACGAAAGTCAAAAACATAGAATTGGCTTGACGTACCTGTGCCTAAGACAGTCGTACAAAATGCAACCGAATGCAATTTATGAAATTACGTAATGATTTTTCTTGTGCTTGTCAGCATGCGAGGAATTTCGTTGTACAATTACAACGAAAAAAACGAGAAATCTGATTTTAATTTAGTTATTCTCCACTCCAAGAAATATTTTATGTCCAGTTTCAAGACCAATAAATCGTTTCACGCAAAAACGTTGTCCAAGAAAAAATGTTATTGCAACAATATTCTAATGAATTGTACAAATTGGGTAAAAAAATACACCAACAAAAAAATCTTGGAGCAGTAGAATATGGTTTCTTAAAGCGGAGCAATCGCACAAATTATATTCAAACAACTTACTGTAAATGTTGGTGTACAGCCGTGCTGTTTTCACGACCATGTTGGCCTTACCACAAGTGGTACATCGAGATTGCGGCCACAACGTAATTAAGCTTTTACCATTTCAATCAAAGTTTTCAAGTTTTATCAAGGTGTAACGTTTTTAATTTTGCCAATGTATTAAGATTTTCATAACATTTAAAAAACATTCCGCGTCAACTGAACTGCCACAAAATTTAAAGTGTTGCAACTCAAATACGAGTCATTATACCGATGTTAAACTATCAAAAGACGCTTTTAATGGCGCTACCTGTATCTTGTTAAACGAACAGCTCCACTGATCGCATATTTTCGATTCTAAACGTTTTTATAAGGCGTGCCTATACCTTGTGTTTGGATTGTTCTCTCTTGTATCGGCTCCATGTGTCGCTCCTTTGATGCGAAGCTTCTCTTTAACAACCTAGAAACAGCAAAGCGATTAATATACAACATCATATTCGTTGCAAGAAAGGGTGCCGACCCGACACAAAGGAAAAGAAAGTATTGGTCTGCCAAAAAGCAGTATATAATAACTGATTTCAAGATATTATCCGGCTTAGGCGTGATGATCATGCAGTTATTTTTCCTCTTCTCTTTTTCTTATACTTTGACTTAAAACACAATTCCTCTCACCTAAATCTTTAGGTTTTTTGATTATGTCGCCGAGTGTTTTCACTGTTCTGAAAGCAGTCTTAATGTTGTCTTTACCATCCGCCGGATCCTTTAAGTACAGCACAATACAATACAATACAATTCAATACAATACAATACAATACAATACAATACAATACAATACAGTACAATACAATACAATAAAATAAAATACAACAAAATACAATACAACACAATAAATTACAACAAATTACAACACAATACAATACAATATAACACAATACAGTACAACAAATTACAACACAATACAATACATTACACCAAATTACAATACAATACAAAACAAACAAGCAATGCAGTGACACCTGTGACACCAGCACACTGATGCACTCCTTCTTCATGGCGAGCAGCAGGTCGAGCCAGGTCCATGTGCGGCTGTGGTACTCCAGGGTGGGGAGGGCCAGGTTGAAATCGTGCACATCTACAATGTTCTTCTCCTTCTCTCCCTGAAAATCGCAATTGATGAAATTGATCCTACTGTAAAATCCCCCCTACCCGCTAAAACTCCGGAGATAAGCCTCCCCCCATCCTTTCTCCCCCGACACACACTCACACACACACAAACGCAGGCTCGTCTAGTGTACTCCGGTTATAATTGTGCATTTCGTATTCTATTCAATGTTACTTGTTTCTGAAACAATATTACAAATTCAAACTGTAGAGTTAAAGTCCAACCAAGGGTAAGTACTTAACAAAAGACTAAGCTCAGTTCCACAAACGCCGATTAGCGCTAACTAGGGTTAAACTGTGGGTTAAATTTAACCCACCTAGCTAACTGGATTAAATAACTAATCGATTGATTTATCAAAGCAATTGAACAAACTCGAGCAGCCCTGATCACTTCATAAACTTGCCTAGGAAACACCTATCGAGAAAATAATAAAAGTCAGTCATTAATCTATAAACTGTGCAAAACATATCGTTAAACAACATTAGAGAGGGTTTCACAACGGGATACAGGTTACACTTGACGATCAAAGATTACGAAAACGGCTTTTTAAATCTTATCCCATTTCACTGAATTTCAACTCTGAAGCCACAAAAAGCAAAACCGAAAACGTATTAAATAAAAGTGGAGTAACTCGGCTGGAAAAAGGAAGGTGAAATGTTAGACGTCTTAACTAATTCTTGGATAGCAAACTTAACCCGAGATTAGGCTTAAGTTAATCGTGGTTTTGCGGAAAAAGGCCCAGCACTTTAATGTGGAGTTTTACGGTATTCCGAACTGGCATGGCTCACTAAAATCCTCGACAGTTCAAACTAATCATTAAGTAGTCAGGATGTTTTCTTGATTTTTTGCATCTTTACAACTCGAACTATTTACCGTTCTCTTGTGAGCTTGCTGAACTTAGCGAAAAATGGCTTTAAGCGTCATGCAAGTTGAACTGCACGAAAATGAGACCTTAAAAACATTGTCGGCCAATATAAGAAGCTGGCGTAGTTCAGTTGGTTAGTGCGCGGCCTTCGGAGCTGGAGGTTCCCGGTTCGATCCTCGGTGATTCCAACGTCTGTTTCGATTTCCTTTGCTCCATGTAGCTTTAGCTTTAAATACCCGTTAAGTTGTGCACTGACAGAGGAAGGGGGATAAAGTGCGGACCGACGGCCACAAGTTTTTCAGTTAACTTTAAACTGTCACGTGTTACCCTCGTTAAATAAAGTCGCTTTACCTTTACCTTTTATAAAGTCAATGTCAACGTTATTACCTTGTAGCTGACGCAAAGCAGGACTTGAGTGATCTTGACGTAGATAAATGTGTTGTTTTTGGACGCTCGCTCCTGCCAGGAAATGCAGGTGAACTTTAGGGTAATAGGAAAGCTCATTTGGGGAAATACGGGTCGGTGAAGGAGGAGGAGGTGTGAGAATGAGTCGTTTTTACCTTTAAAAAGTATGTCGAATACCAAATAACCTCTCTCTAAAACATTACACATACCAGGAGATCGGCAGTTTCTCACGTGACCTCAGTAAGCCAATCAGAGCACGTAACCTCGATTTGGCATATGGCACCATCCCAGAAAGCAACTCGGGCAAAAACACACGATTCGTGATTCTGGAATTTGGGCGCCATTTTGGAAAAGCAACCCCGCTCGCAAGAAGTTGTGGGATGGTGCCATATGCCAGAATTAGTCCGGCGTGCCTTGCGCGCCTAGTCCGTTCACCTGGACATACGTTAACAATTACACATACATACACACACACGTACACACACACACACTTAATGAAAGTCCTGCTAAGTTTGCTTAGCCCAGCTATAGTTACGTGAACAGACACAAATGCTGTGACGATCGTTCTATTTTCAAGTAACAAATGATTGTTTGCGATTATCCCCAATAACGATTGTTCTTTGTAACCAACGGGATGCGCTACTTCAGGGGTTCGTTACTTTCGACGTAAAACTTTTGTTTCGACCAAGTCTTGCCCAAAACTTTTACAGTATTTTGTAGTCTCTCCGGTTTGATGCGAAAAAAATTGTTGTTGCTGGTAGTGTTAGAATTAACTTAATCCCAAATCTCAGGTACACGTACGATAAATCCCAGTTCCAAGAAGTGCCTTTTTCCTGGTTTCGCGAGGGAACTTTGCCTTCCCACATTAATGAACGTTAGCATCCGAGACGGTAACGAATTGTACAACCGCTGTTGAAAATTGACTTTCTTATGTTCTCTTTTATTTTTGTATCATTTCAAAAAAAATATGGTGCATTAAAGAGGCCAAAGGGCATGAATCGTGAAACAAAACTGCAAGCAGATGACGTTCACGTTCTATAAAAGCCAAATATTTGCTTTTCTCGTTCCACGTGCAAACATTGTGTAAACCAAGGTCGCCGTCTCAGTATTGTTTGCTTATGCCTGGTTCACAGTTCTAAATAAACACAGCTCAAGCCTTGGGCTTATCCAGAAATTCTGGAAGGGAGGAGCACACTTAGTCACAAAATACCCAATACATGTAAATGTCAGTAGAACTTTGCAGTAAAACTATTAACTTGGGCAACGAAAAGGGGGGACCACCGCCCCCCAATGCTCCCCCTGGATACGCCACGGCAAGCATACGAATTGTAATTCGGAAAAGACTAAGAAAGGGTCGCCCTCTACGCTCTTGGATAAAAATACAATAAAAATAACTCTAACCTTTGGGATTAACCTAACCATTACCAATTACAATGACGTATTGTTAAAAAGAGTCAGCTATTGTTAATCCCATTGTCAGAGATCCAATAGGGTCTATGTACTGAGAGTGGAGCCTTATTGCTAAGGAACACTCATGCGAGCTTGTTCCATCTCGTTGCACACTTGGCGTTTCTTTGTCTTTTCCTCAGTTATTTAAATTTCTTATGCTAGTTTGTGAACCAGGCTTCAAGTTCCCTACTTTGCCTTGCAGCGAGAGCTCTCTCCCTCAGAAAACTAATAGTCCACAAGCAGACAGCTCGCTGTGATGGAATTTAAGCGTCTGCGGGGGTATTTATAAACAAAAGCGAACACAATCAAACAGCCTACCGTCATGACGTCAGCGTAATCTCCAAGGCTCCGATAGAAAGTACTTTTCTTTTTCTGATGTGCACAAAACGTGAAACAGAGAACTAAGATTAGTATTGACGAGTAAGTGTACCTGTAAAATCGACCACTAAACAAACTTTAAAATATTATGTAAAATTTGGGGTCGTTTTACAACAAAATCCATTGCGATTTGGAATTGAGATGGAAAGTGTACCTTTTCTTTGGTCCTTGGTGAGGAAGGAGGGACAGGAACAGCATCCACTGTTGACGCAGCACTTGGTAATGACAGGGTTGATCGCTTGAGTCTCGTTGATCCCCCTGACTCAGATGACTCAGTTGAAGACGTGGACAACGAGCTGGGTGAACGCTTTAATGATGAGGACTTTGTGGAGCCTCCGTGAACTTGTAATGTGGAATACTCCTAGAGTTTAAAATTATTCTAACAATTAGAAAAGTGCTGAATTCTCTCGACCAGCAAACTCTTTAGTGATAGTCACGGCCCTATTGCTCCTGTTTGATCACAAACAGAGCAGCCCCCTTATGTTTTCAAAGTTAGATTAGATTGTGTTCAGGGGTTGTTACTCCCAGACTCGCACCTAGTCCAATGCGAGGGAAATAAATTGCTTTTGTTATTATTATTGTTAATATTATTGTTATTATTATTACTATTATTGTTGTTGTTATTATTATTATTATTGTTGTTGTTTTATACAGTAAATCGAAACTACTATCATCACAGACAGAACTATACACCACTTCACTAAGAGCACATGAAAAAACCCAACAGTACTAATGTAAACCACATAAAAAAGTGTCAAGCAAAATTTGGCTTTATACCTCGATGTCATCAAACACGATATCTTTCTCATCGATATCTCTACCTGAAACAACACGAGCAACAACATCAGTAAGATACAAAAACAAGGAGATGAGCTGTAAGAACGAAATATTTATTCGGTGTATTAAGATTAACTCAAAATGTCTTAACAGTAACCGAGTCCTGTTATTTTAAAATCTTGCAAACTAATAAATGAGTAAAAGAAATTAAGCAAGTGAGTACTAAGTAAGTAAGAAAAAAAGCAATGAGTGAGTAAGTAAGTAATAATAACCAACATATATATCGCCTCGTACTCTTGCAAATTTTTGGCAATAAATGTATACAAGGACAAAACTATTCAAAAGATAGATAATGCTGACAGGAACAACAGCAATTCTATACTAATAATGACAAAGAGGAAAGAGATCTTATGTTTGAACTGTTAATTTATTAAACAAGCTGAACTCCTTATTAGGATTCAAGCAGATGCCGTTTTGAAGAAGAATGAAAATGCATGAACCAACTTGCTTGCATGAATTTTGATTGTTTGAGTTAACAAGTACTGAGCTTTTCTTTCGTCCTTAGCAAGCGACTGAGTAGGTAACTAAGTAAGTAAGTAAGTGAGTGAGTAAGTGAGCAAATGAGTGAGTAAGTAAATAGGTAAGTAAGTAAGTAAGTAAGTAAGAACGTAGAGATGTGAGCGGTCAGTAAGTAGGTAGGTAGGTAGGTAGGTAAGTAGGTAGCGAGCTAGTGAATATTAAAGAAAGTGAGTGGGTACATAACACTCAAAATTGAAGCTCATTAACACACCTCTAAACCCAAGGTCGACGTCCTCATTCTCGGCTGCTTCGTACTCGTTTGCCCGGTGGGGAAAGAAGAACACCATGATCTTGCGGTACAGCCGGTGGGTGAGCCGCACAGCCAGCGGACACACGTTTACCTCAAAGTGTTCTTTCACTTCAATGCCGCCAACTGGCAAACAGGTTTGGTACGACTCAGAACTTGACAAATCGTTCACACTTGTCTATACGCCAAATTCTTATACATCTTATAATTACTACTACTTCTAATGGTATTTTATGGAAAACAACTATGTGTGCATGACATGGAACATGTCTTGCAAAACTTTCACTAAATCATTCAATAAGTAACTTGTTACACTGTCAAGTGGTTTAGTTTTATTAAACGTTGGGGAAACCAGACCTAAAGATATTAAGAGTATTATAACTGCTGTCGTCTGTATTTGTAGTCTTCAACGATGTCATTACCATTAACTTCGTTATGTTTATCTTTATCATAATCAACATCATCGTCAATGTCATCATTATTGCTGTCGTCATCATAATCATCGTTATCATCATCATCATCATCCTTTGGTAATCATATCGAAGATATCATCATCGTCGTCGTCATTACCTTCATCATCATCATCACCATTATTATTATTATTATTATTATTATTATTATTATTATTATTATTATTACTATTACTACTATTATTACTGTAATTTAGTTATCGCTATTTTCCACAAGCGTTCTCCACTTTCTGCCTTGGGAAACTGATGAATGACTGATACCAGGAGGGTCTAATTGGAGAAACGTTCAGCTGCCTAGTTAAATGAACAAAACTTGGTGAAATGTTGAAGTTGCAGCCTACCACGGCCAACTTCATATCGATCTCTTCCAAGAAACGGTACCAACCTGGCGGCTTGACACGACAGTATATTCTGACCATCAGCGATCGATCCACGTGACCCTTGCCGCTGACATCAAGTGGACTCAACACGTCCTGCAACACATTTATTAAAAGAATAGGCTATAGAAAAACCAAAATTAATTCCAGGTTTCCTTTTTGTCTTTAATAGCGTGGAAAACTTTACGTTTGCGAGTTTCGCAAAGAGAAAGCTAAAAGTTTTGGTCAGTAGTTGGCATTTTTAATAAGAGGAGTCTCGCACATCTAATGTCACGAACAAAAACTACCAGGAATGGTTAAATATTTAATTCTTTTCTTATTCTATTAATCAGTCCATTTTAATCTATTTTACTCGATTTCATTTGTTCATCAATCAACATGTTTTTCTTTCTTCCTTCTTTGTTCTTCGGGTGAATTGAGTTAATCTTAATTTGTAACCCCAATTGAACCACTTCGTATTCTTGTTTTATTGTATCTCTTGTTGTTTTTGTGATTATTTGGTACCCTTTTAAGCGGATGTTACACGAGGCAGTTGTTCGTGCAACTCGTCTTGCAACGCCACTGCGAGACAAGTTGCAGAAGGGATGTTACACGGCACAATGAATCGTTGCGAAAACTGGAACTGAACTCAACTTTAGCTGCAACTTGTGTCGAAAAGATTTTGGCCTTTGCAGGGGGTGTTGGTAAAGGCGTTGTGAGATAAGTTGCATGAAAAATTGCCTCGTGCAACATCGCCCTCAGATTGGTAAAGAAATATTTTGATTTGAATTCACAGAGTATTCATAGATTGTTATCGTTATCTACTTCAATAGGCCCTTTGCAGCTAATGGTCAC
Source organism: Parazoanthus darwini (assembly GCA_025403605.1). Taxonomy (NCBI): domain Eukaryota; kingdom Metazoa; phylum Cnidaria; class Anthozoa; order Zoantharia; family Parazoanthidae; genus Parazoanthus; species Parazoanthus darwini. Next base: position 10,718 of record JAOBYF010051566.1, read on the forward strand.
ATGGTACAAAATATGCCTAACTCGAACGCAAAAAAATGTGCAACACCCCACAACAAAACACAACTAACTGGAAAAGTGTTTTTTTTTTTTGTTTTACATTTCCCAGTGGAATCTTATCCATTCTTATGCGTTCCAGTATGACGATTTTTGTACCACGTGATCTCTAGCTGCAAAGGGCCTATAGATAAAAAATATAACCTTGTATATACTATTGGGCAGAAGGTTCCTCAAGTGACAGCGACCCAGCTCCAGTCTGTGCTCGACTGTGGCATCAGTCAGTGTGGTCTTGTTGTAACTATGGCAACAAAAGCGAAGAAAGATCTTATAAACTGACAAGGCTATATACAAGATGTAACTTAGATATAACCCAAGAAAAGATAACTGGTGATCAAACAGCAAATTCCAAACTACAAATTAAAACGGTTATAAACAGGATTAATAGTAAATAATAGAAGTTTTATCATAGTGTTAAAATTTGTAAGGAATCAGATAACGTTTTATGCTTCCCAGATTCCGCTCTTGGTTTGCATTCTTTCTTGCTTATTATAGCTTTGTTCAGAACTCTTTATAACATGTTTTCTTCAGACTTTGTCTCGCAAAGGTACCTCGTGTTGCACCAACGAATCATTATAGAAAAAATAATAATCCCAGTACTTACACGTATTTTGGCCCTACTGGCCTCGACTCAAAATTTTTGCTCACTGGGGCGTATTATGAAAGCAAACAACTATAACGAACATATAAACCTTTAACTTGACTATTTCTTAGCTAATGAAAAGGCTATTTAGATATACCCAACTTAGAAATGACTAGCTTATGTCCAACACTTGCAAGTCAGTAAGAACAAACATTGCAAAATTTGAAACGACTCACATAAAGTTTCTGAAGGTGACGTCAGCGATCTCAAGCTGGCCGTCCTCCTGGTTTAGTTGCCACGACGCCTGGTTGAAATAGATCTCTGCAAGCTTGCTCACTTCAGCAGCCGGAGCTGAAAACGCAGCAAATCGACGTAAGTACAAACGAATACCTAGAGCTGTATAGGGCAACAAAGACCCACTATATATACTAAACACAACTTTTGGCTTGATGCCAAAGTGACCACAGTTATAAATTTATAATACTTTATTCTGTTTTGAGAGAAGCTATTCTGGCAAACTATTTGAACGAAGTCTAAAACTTAAGTGATATTAAGGAGGTAGATACAATAGATAGACAGTGGTTAAGGTTTAGATTTTGTTAAAATGACCTACCCTTTCAGTCTGATCGGGATAATAAAAACATAAAGATAAAATATATCTACAAAGCGCTAAATCTAGTCGTTTTGCTGAGCAAAACAAGTTGAGAAAATAACGAAGAAAAACTCCAAATCAACAAAATGCTTCTATCTATATTATAGCGATATTAAACACAAGGAAGAGCTTTAAAGAAAAAACTTTTTCACTACCTAATCAATAACCAATAACTCAAAACCAATCTTCTCAATAACAACTTATCAGTCTGTCTACCATTCCAATTGACCTTCCCTAACAAGCCTTGTAAATGGTTTCTAGAGCTCAACTTACCACAACAGTATAATTTTTAACTAGCCTATAGTTAAGTGAAAGAAGTGATATCCCGTGTGGTCAATAAACATATTAGAATTAAAATGCCTAACAATAAGATAGCTCAAAATGTGATATGAGGTAGTGTTATGACTGTTCCAAAATGCTGCGAATTAGCCAGCGTAGCTTTGGCGTTCTGGTTGGCGTGGAAAGCGAAAAAGCGAAGCATTTCGCTTTTTCGCTTTTTCGCCCTTCCCTGCCA
>JAOBYF010051677.1:0-12520 GCA_025403605.1 Parazoanthus darwini
GAGCGCGTGACCACGTTCAACCCGCACCCCCCCCCCCCTCCCCCCCACTGCCACGAAAAAGCTACCATTACGTGACAGCATACATGGAGTAACTCTGAGATACATCCATTTTGTTTATGGCCGATAGAGAAAATTCGCGTTTTTTTTCAAATGGAGGAGCAATCATGTCCTAGATGCAAGACAACCAAGTACAGAAATCCAAAGTTCAAACTACTGGTAAATGTGTGCGGTCATAAAATGTGAGTTTAGTTCAGTGCACAATAACTTGTTCATTTGCAGTGATTTGGTTGTCGGTGACGGTCGATAAGTCGCAGACACCACATTCAAGTGTTTCCATATTTTGTTGACGATCGCAGACTTAGCGAAACCTGAAGCGCTGCTGCGCGTGGGAAATGGCTGTGTTAAACAAAAAGCAGTTGTTGAGTTGCTAGGTTGCCCTCCGGAGAAGAAAAAAGTCGAAAAACACAAGTTTGGGGTCAGGGAAGTATTTCTTCAACGACAATTCACACTTTAATTTAAAGGAACTAAAGCACACGAAGCTCGGGAGCATCGCTTTTCCCAGATCCAGACCTTGTACTGGAAATGCGCTTGGCACACGAGGAAAAATCCGTGCGTGTGTTGATGTATTGTTTAGTGACTTCTTCCATTGGGAACCCAAATTTTGTACTTATCTCGTTCCAGGCATTACTCTTCTTTATTGGCACCTTATAATCTTTACAGCCTTTATCGTATATACAACGATAAATCTGAATACAGTTAATAAGTGTTTTATTGTCAACACTATCCATTTCTTGATTCACTTCTACAGGATCTCGCTCACTTGAACTAATCACCGTGTTGTTTGAGTTATTAGCAGCAAACTTCTCGGTTCTCACTGGGCAGTACTGACACGTGGTTTAATAGGAACAATGATTTGCAGGCAGTTGCTCGGCGACATGGTCGGTGACACTGTCTGCATAATATCCCATAATATGTAAACACTCAAAATGTTGTCAGGGACAGTCTGCAATACACCGTCTGAATGATCGGAAGAATTGAACTTGATTTTACTTTCCTGGCCATTTCAACCTTGTCGACAACGAAAGATTTTAATGGGAATGATTGTCTGGGATGGTCTGCAACAAGGCTTAATAGTTAAATACTCTTGTCTGGAGACCGATCTGAGATTATAGAATCTGTTTCATATTCTTTTTGCTCAGTTAGTGAAGGATCTGAACCTGTACTACGATATTAGAGCTCAAGATGTATTCTCGTAATGTTGACTTGTAATGAACATAACTCTTCAAATAACTTGGCAGCAGTTACATATGATCAACAAGACAGTTTGACCCAAAGAAATTTATAAAACTTGGTACAAACACCAGCCTTACTGATTTAGTTTCATTGCAAGAACAATGCATGATTGACTGGAACAGCATGCCAAATGAAATATTGATACTTACACCAAAGCTTACTTGTCCACTCAAACCAGTTTGCACCAGCACATCTGCAGTGATGGGCTCTACCCATTCTGCAGCACTTGTGATATGTGAACTCTGTGAGACAAATTCCATAAAAATCATTAATTTTTGATATGAGTAACTATGATTTGATGTCCACTGCTGTAATAAATAGACTTCTCTCACTAATAGTTCAGTGGTTCAGTTGAGCTTTAGCTTTCTGGGGTGAGGCACATCTTCTGAAGTGCCACATTTCTCTTTTCCTGGTTTCAGAAAACAGCACCACCCACTATTGTCACTCTCGATGCATTTTCTCAGCCAATTCATAGCGAGCATACACCCTTCTGTAGTCAGTAATAACTTTGTTCTAGTTTCCTCTTATTTAATTTAACTGTCACCAACAAATGCATTTTTTTTACTATAATATTATGGGACTGGTGTCATATCAACTCAAGTTTCTGTAAGACAAACACCTCTATAAGATAATTGAAGCTGGCCAGTCAAAAATTAAAGGAATCCACCAGTCCGATAAAAGTTTAACCTGCCTTAAATAAAATTAATTATTGTTTTATTAATCTAAATCATGTTAGATGACTGTGCAGCTTAAATGTACCAAAGGCTTAACCATTGAACGCTCAAGAAGGGAAGGGGGGAAAAATGGAACCCCTCCCCAAGGTTTTTCCAACCTAAAATCTGTAGCTTTGAAGCAATCAAAATGAAACTTCCAGTACCTAGTCTGATCATGAACACATCTTTTGGCATTAATTAGATGACATCATAACTTATAGTTTATGCAAATTGAACTTTCATTCTGAAAATGGGATTTTTAAGACAAAATTTGTTCTTATTTCTTCTTTTCCTATTTCTTCTTAACTATTTGAGGCTGTAATTACATGTTTTCTACTAAAACTTATGAGTCAAAGCTCAGTCTTTTACGTCCAACCATTTGGAAAATCATGGGGGGGTCCAATTGACCCCCCCTTGGGTTAACTTTTTAGTAAAAATACATGTAGCTTGGACGTCCAAAGGTTAACTAGTAAGTAAAGTTCTTATTGTACATCTTTCATCACACAAAATTGATAAGAATACAAAAATCCTGATTTATTACTGATATTAATACTAAAAAGTTTCTTTTCTTATAAAAAACTAGTACTTGATAAATAACAGAATTGAAAGAGACAATAAAGCGTTTTCCCCCAGACATACAGGCAAAGTGGATGGGTATCTTTTTGAAAATATATATCAGTCCAGAATGAACTTTGGTGGCGACTAGTTATCAGGCTAGCACTATTTTTCACCCAGGCTGCCTTTAATTATTACTTGTGTATAGGGTCAAAGTGTTCTGCCAGAACGGGGGAGTCAGTCCTGTGCATTGCAACACCTGCTACAGTAAAAGAAATCCCAGCACATTTTTTAGGTGTTCAGAAAACCTGCTTTTCCATAGAAGAATCCATTGAACTTGATGGCTACTGGTTTCAGTCTTCTTTTTGACAACTTGAAGTGCAATTTCAGACACCCCAACTTTTAGTGGTGCAAATTGGTCATTGTTGATAGAGTACATGAACATTAAATTAGTGCCTTGGGCACAAGCAACAAGATAATGTTTACAATGTTAGCTTATAGTATTCTTTTAAATTTTAGGGTCTTTGAAATGCAATTTTTACACAACCTGTCTTTTTGTCAGAAGAGACGAGTGCTGGTTTTTGGGGGAGCTAAATCTGTCACATTCCACAGCTCATCACACACTAGTTGACTTTTGTCAGTGACAAAAAATTGGCAGTCTCCAGCTAAAAATTGGCTGACGAAGTGTGTGATTAGTCTCAAGTGTAAAATGCTATATAATTTTGGTATTATGCGAATAAAACCGGTATTTCTTTTTTGTTACAAATTGATGACCTTTTGCAATCAAATCCTTCACCTTTGACTGCCTCCCTTTCCCCTTCAACAACCTGCACAGTGTACTCTCTTCCTCAGTTGTTGGTTTATGGTCAAGGTTAAACGACCACACTTTTGTTCTTTTAATTTAGTTTGTGTTTATTATTATGCGAAATCTCATTTTAGTCTTTTTGTAACTTTCCAAACAGATGTGACAGCTGTGTGGATGTGCTTTTCACAAGGCCATCAGCATCCTGCCCAGAATGCAACACACCACTCAGAAGAAATGACTTTAGATTACAGCAATTTGAAGATCTCATTGTTGAGAAAGAAGTGGACGTTAGGAAAAAAGTCCTAAAAGTGTAAGAGCCATGATTATTTGTGTGAATCGTAGCTGCCTGACAGTTGAACACCTATTTTGCCAGCCTTATTGGCTTGATCAACAGTTTTTCTCAGGTACTGGTATATCCTTCACCTGTAGAACTGTTGGCAGGCTTTCCTGGGTAAGGGATGTATCATTTATTACAGAGTGGAAACGGGACTGGTCATTTTACATTTTCCCCCACGGGCCAAAAAGGTCCCCACCAGTAGGTTCAACAAAAATGAAGAAATTCAAATAGGTGTACAGGTATCTGTAACAGTTGGCATACACTGTAAATGTAAATCAGAATTTGCTGTGGAGATTCATCCATCCAGGTAATGTAACTAATAGAAAAAAAGTTTAAACGTTTCCTGAATGTGCAAAGTTTCCGTTCGAAAGCTTTCGACCACTTCTGTGGTCTTGTTCACTCTGACTGTGGTGTGCAGGTTGTTCGGGGACCTGGGGCTGTTGTTTGGATATGCCTCGCTATGGTATTGTTTCATACGGGCGGTAGATTAAACCTTCCCCCATCGCGGTTCAGCAATGGGCGGAGCGCCCGTATATATATATGGCCTCTTTAACCCCCTGTCAGTCTTCGACTGAAATCAACTGTACAAGGATTTGAAGCCAAGAAGATCCTAAGATCGGCAGAAAGAAGCTTGCTAAAAGTAAGAATTGGTAAGAATGTCAACCAAATTGACAAGTTAGTAACGGAAATAGCGTCCCTGACAACCAAAGTAAAGGAGGTCTTCCCCCTAGAGACATACACACGAGTCACAGCTACGCGAACACGGAGTCACCAAAGAAAGACAAAAGAACACGTTCTCACGCTTAACCAACACAACCGGAGTAGAAAATAACCAGTTAACCAGTGGATTAGCATCAGAATGCACGCAGAAATGGGTGAATAATTGCTCTAAAAGAATTTTCTCAGACCCTGAATTGTCAGTACTAAAGAAAGGACTAAATTTTGCCGTGACGGCAAAGAAATTACTAGTGGTTGATATCATTGCCACTGAGTCGGCTTGCAGGAATATGAACAGTAGTGATGCTAACGAACTGAGAGCCAAAGTTGTCAACGCAATTGGAAAACATGGAAAGATTACCGATCAGAATGTCACTAAAAGGGAAATGAAAGTGATCGAAGGCTTGAGAAGAGACAACAACATTATGATCCTTCCAGCAGATAAAGGCAGAACCGCCGTTAACATGGACAAGCAGGAACCTCTCGATAAGTGTAACTCCATATCACAAGATAAAAAAACTTGTAAAAAGTTGAAACACGACCCCACACCCAAATACAAGAAAGAACTTGCTAAAGGAATTGAAAGACAAAGAGGCTATCTCTAGTGCCCTTCACAAGAGGCTGTACCCTACTAGTGATCAACCGCCCCGGTTCTACGGCATACCCAAGACTCGCAAGATCAACATGCCTTTGCGTCCTATTGTCAGCACAATCGGCTCCATCATCTATGAAACCGCCAAATATCTGGCCGAAGTCCTGTCACCATTGGTCGGACAAACTGAGTTTCACGTGAAAAATTACAGAGAGTTTGCAGAGTGTGTAAGAGGGCTTCAGATAGAGACCAATGAAGAATTATCACAGCACTATTTACAATTGTCCCAACTGACAAGGCACTGGCCATCATAAGATCTAACCTAATGGAAGACAGTACCTTGGCCGATAGAACACCATTACCACCTGAGGACATAATTCATCTAAGCTCATTTAGAACACTGCTGCATCGGGCGGACACATGGGTTAGCAATGACAAAGACCGACAAGAAGAGATCAAGCAAGTCCGGTCAGCATTACAACTCAACTCGAGCATCAAGCAAAACCTTACCACAGACCACGTCGCACGACCAGCAGAATCTGAAACTACAAACTCCACCAGCAAGACCATCTTGGCTTGCACTTCCCCTCCCTCCCCGCCTCCCCCAGCAAAATTCCTGGCTTTGAGCATGAACTATTAAACTCGATTTTGTATGTTTCCAAAATGTATCCAGGTGCATCTTTCCATGCAATTTTTAACTGTTTTTTTAAACAAAACTTTCATTTAAGTTTTTCGTGTTAAGTTTTAAGGCGAGATGAAGTGAAGCTAGTAAAGCTATTGTCAGTCCAGTAAAATTTCCTACTAAAAAACATTTGGTTTTCATCTCTGGTCCCTCTCAAAACGAACAGCCTCCTCTCTTTGCAATAATTGGCACATCCTAAAAATATGTCTTTTGTTAACACAGTTTTAGAGGAGTTGGCAGAAAAGGTCTCGGTACATGTATTTGCAAGGTTTGGTATACATTTTGACAATTAACCTCTGCCAGTTTTGTCCATATATGTTTCTTTTTGTAATCACAGCACTAAGTTTTCCTGCTATAGTCTAATAATATTATGTAATCTATTTATTAGTTCTAAGGAAAATAAGTCTAAGACGTCAACATTCAATACTAGTAATGTAAATGATATAGCATGATGATAATATTTGATGATAAAATTAAAAACTATTATCATTAAGGTAAACAAGATGAGCAAGTTTAACTGCATAAAATGATACTGTATCAAGTACTGTTCACTGATGCTGTAGTCTGTCTGTACTGCTATAACTTCTTTTACCAACCCCAAAACCCAAATGCAAGCAAGATCGTATTTGTTGTTGTAGATTATGAGATAACGAATTCCTTTTAGGTACAACAAGAGGGAAGAAGACTTTGACAGCATGGAAGATCCTCTGAGAGGCTACAATGACTATCTGGAAGAAGTGGAAACAATAAGTTAGTAAATAATACTTCATTGAATTAAAGGTTATTTTCAACGAAAACCAGTCAATCAGATTTTCCCAACTTCCACTGCTGCCAGTAGGCCGATTTATCACATCCGGTATAGGCGCTCCCACACTCTTTACTCTGTACAGTTTATGTGATTGATGAACTGGGCAGAAACATATAAACACAACAAAGCGAGTACTGTACGAAGGGAGACTTGACAAACGACATTGCAGAACATCACCAAAGACTGGACATGACATTGACTAGAAAATCTGCGCGATGTTTAACATACCGTAAAATGCGAAAATGAGCCCCGGGGCCAATTTTTGGTGAAAGACCTCTTTTGCTACATGTATATTTTTCTGGTGGGGCCTTATATTCGGAGGGGGGGGGGGGGGCTTATACATGAACAAAAATTTGCATTTTAAACAATGCTAACTGAGGAACTCTTCTCATAATCGGTCTCATACTGCATGCAGTTGTCGATACTACGGACATTGCAATTACGATTTTACAACTAACCATAAAACATTTTACTTACAAACAAAACAAGAGTGATGTGTGATCATTAACTATTACATGCACTGTACACAGTATTGTTAAGTATTAAAACAACCCCACAATACAACCTTGTGTTTAAATTTAACAATACCAAATTTAACCCCTGGGCCCTTTTCTTGCGGGGGGAGGGGTGAGAGGGGGGGCTTATACATGGAAGGAGTTTTCAATTTCAAAAGTTTCATACCAAACGCTCCCGGGGCTCGTTCAGGGGGGCTTATTTTCTGAATTTTGCGGTACTCTTCAAATCACTAACAAAGATTTAAGATTGAGACCTGGTTTACGAAACTAGAAACAAATCCATTGAACTGGCGGTTGTTGGATTCCACATATACAAAACACTAAGAGGACCGCCTGTGCTAACGCTCTGAATTTGAACTGTACATGTACGTCCGACCTGACATTGACCTTGAAGATGACCTCGCACATTTTGTCGAAAAAGTCACTCACAACCAACAACAGTCGGGGGCTGATCCAGAAATTTCAGAAAGGGGGACCCGAACCAAACTCTGGAAAAAGGGAAGGAAGGCAAAATTGCATCTTTGCTCCAAAAGGCGTTTTCTTCAGCGTTTTTCTTATAAAATGTTTCCAAAATTGCCGACAAAAAAGGGGGCCCTATTGGCCCCTCCCCCTAAGTCCGTCCGTGACACGTGACTACATGCTCCCTTTTACAGCGGAAAGCTTTGTCTTTACGGGAAGTATCAATTACTGTCTTGAACGAGTTTAAGGCTGAAGCTTGATATTTCCCCCTAAGGAAAATTGTTGAAAAGTTGTTTGTTATAGGGCATGCTTTTTGCTAATACCAGTAATAATATTAATGATAATAATAATAATAATATTAATAATAGTAATAGTAATAATAAAGAATGATAGTGATAATAATAGTAATAGTAATAACCAATAACAATGGCTATGTCTTCAGAAATCAGAGTTGTTCAGAAGCTTCGGAAAGGTTGTAAATATGTGTTCAACAACTGTTCAGACGGGATTTTATCGATTTTCAAAAACTTCGGAAAGTTCCCAAACGGTCTTGGAACAATTTTTCGCGATCTGCGCCGCAGATACTCGATACTTCCGGTACAGTCATTCTTAGTATTAGTGCACAATAAATTGAGTCGGAAAGCGAAGAAAGAAAGTAAAAAAGAGCTTACTTCAACCAAGATTGTTGTTGTTGTTCAATTAGTATATAATATACAAGTGTACAGTTAAACTAAACTACAGCTGCAATTTTTTTAGTTTGGAATCTTGCAAATGGAATTGAAATTGAGGAGACTAAGAAGAAAATAGAGAAGTACAAGAAAGAGAATGATGCACTTATTCGCAAGAATAATTTTAAGCTGGTAAGTAACCCCCCTTTTGATAACTATCCTAGGAAGAATATTAGTATGGGTAATCAAATGGTGAAAGGCTCGGGAAATTATTAGAATTTTGACAAAACGCAAGTGAAATTATTTCCTACTTTCACGAGTCTGCCATTTGGTTACCTTTTAATATCATGGGTGACAAATTACGCTCAAAATCACCGGTGGATTTTTTACACTGTAATTTCACATGTGAAATTATAAAATAATGCTGAAATGTCCGCGCCAAAATTAAGGAGTAATTTGTCACCTATGATATTATAAGGTTTATTATTATAATTTTATAATGATTGTCCAATTAACTTTGCCTGTCATCAACACTTAAACACTCAAATTCTCAGGAAGGCAACTCTGCTAATTGTTATGGCACTACCAACACTTATGCAACTGCACAGTCAGAAAGTACCCTTGAGTTCAGACTATTTTTACATGATTGTACAGTATGTCCCATTTTATACTAGTACTGTGAAATCATTTGTAGTAGATGAAATAATTCCACAGGATTACTTGTTTTTTGTTACATAATTTGTAATAAATACTGTTCACTGTTCAGTAGCTTCTACATGTGCTTTATTGGACTATTTTGCAAGCAAACATTTTAGTGTATTTAGCAAGCGAATAGATATAACATATAGCTAGTCAGAGTTTTTTAAGATTGATGTACTGTAGAATGGTAGAAAACATTTGCCGTCAATACATACTGTAAAATTAAGTTGGCACCCTCCTCGGATGAAGTCAAGGAAAGAGCTTACTCTTGTGATCTGCAAATGAAGTAATGCATTTAAAACCATGAAAAATAACTTACTGTTTCTCTGGGTTGGCGAGTGAGTTGAATATAGGTTGTGATCAACAAAGTGTCATTAAAAGGACATTTGAACTCAAGTGAAAAAACAATGTACAAAAAAATCATGTAACTGAGTGACTTTTATCCAACTTTTATAACTCTCCCATTATCTCTTCATAACCCTTATCTTAGGAGAATTTAACTTTTCATAAGTTTAAATACTTACCATTAAGTCAATTTTGCACTAGACTCTTCAATTAGGTGCACTTGATATTTTACATTAATTCTGGGGATTTCCCCCAATCATTGAAATGGGGGAAGGTCAACATCCAACATCTTTTTTTGTGCAGCTGAAAAAGGGGTCTAAATAGTTTAGTGAAGTGGAAAAAGGGAACATCATCTAATTTTATGTGAAGAATATAATAATTATAAATAAATATAGTTTATACATGACAAAATAATTGTTTTAATTAGAACAAGTTTAAGCACACACATTACCATGACAGTTAATTACAATTATATTATCATTTATTATAATTATGATGTATAAACTTAAATAATGAAAAAGATGATCAACATTTAAAATTACCTGACACTGAGACAGATAAACCAGTCCAGAATGTTTGTATTTCTTGTTCTTTTTCTGTTTCTTTTCATTTATACAAGGCCACTCAAGCTAAAACAAAAACACATTTATTGTCATAATAGTAATTGATGACATGTCTGTACGCAGTACTGGTTGTTGAGCCTCCAGATACATCAAACATGTAAGGACTGTGTATTGAAACTTAAACTTTATGCTAGATGAAAATAAAAACATATTTATTATTTAATACTGTCTTATTCACAAATTTGCCAATTAAAATAAATTGTGAGACAACTTGTAATTTTCCAATTCTTATACATTTGCTATTACTAAACTTATATCACAGTATAAATTATTTATCAACATTGAGTACTATTTTAAAGTGCAGCAATAATAATAAATAAAATAAAATATTGTTTTCAAGTACATAACAACCAGAAGGTCCTGGGTTCAAATAAGGCTGATTAAAAATGCTTAGTACTTATAAAGCACTTATTTTTTCCTTGTAAAAAAAATGATTTCAAAAGAGATATAAACTATTACAATTATATTAATTAGTAATTGAAAACACCCCAACGTACATGAATGACCTTGAGCAAACATTGTGCAGTTACAATTTAAGTCATTAGGTTATTACAGTGTATGAAAAAATAATTATGAAATATGTAACATATAATTGTATCTTTCATTATTGTTTGCCCAACTGAAGTGGAAGAATATAAAATTTATACACAATTGTACATCAATATGGTACTAATAAAAATATGATAGGGTGCCATCAGAATTTGTTTTGGCAATCCAAGCTTATTTTGGCTTGCAATTTTCTCTTTCATTTGTCCATCCAAATCGACGTGCCGGTTCAGTCCCCATTTTGACCTGCCATTTAGAACTTGGTACCCTGCTATTTCGCTTTCTGCTATTTGTCCAAGGAATTAAAAAAACGTCTTCACCTATCAAACAATCCTTTGATGAATTGTAGTGGTAATAGTGATAAAATAACGGAAGTGATAATGGTAACAACGGTAGTGTCAATGGGAATTGTTGTGATGATAAGTATCTGTAATTGAACGAGGCCGAGGAAAACTACGGATTAATTCAGGCGTGCTTTCGGCAAAGTTTGTTGCCCGAGTCTCGAAGCGGTGAGAGTAGTTTGGAAACTTTAAAAACACAAGTGAATCAATCTTTAATTTTACGAAATATTGTGTGATTACGAGTTCATAACGAGGAGGGCAAAATTACTTTCAAAACTGACTCGGGTAGTTTTGCCGATAACTCTCGTTTGTTTTTAATTTTTTTTGCAACCAGTTGATGGCAAACAGCTTTGCAGTTCAATTAATGTTGATGTTCGATTTCTTGATGAGTTCCTCTTTCGTTTCACAAGTCTGGTTTGAAGCAAGATTTCCTCGTGCACAACTACAGGGTAAAAACAATTTCTGTCGTTACTAACAAGCTGTCAGCTATTGTTTTTGTGTTGATTTTTAACTTCTTAATGGATAAAGCCGTTAATCGAAATCTCGGTTTGAAATTATTTGTTCTTCGAGCCCAGATCTTCGCCATTGGGCATCCGAAGTTTTAATACAAGAACATTTTGAGTACAACACGAACAAAAGTCCAGTTCTCAGGGAGGTGTCGCACGTCGAGTTATTCCTGCCGGCAGGAAAACTATTCACAGCAACGTGCCGCAAGTTTCTGGGGGATTTACCGGTTTTTCCTTTTCCTTGCATTACAAGTGCAATACAGGCAAGATCATTTTTTTTGCAAGTTGGCAGTTCAAATGTTACAACTGGCTGTTCTCACCGTTTTGATTGGCTGCTAGGAATTAAACAAACCAATCAAGCAAGTAATCTTGCCCCGAATAAAAAAATAACTTTCTGTTGTTAACGAATCAGAACAAGGTAATTTTTACCCTCCTCGCTATAACGCATGGAAATGGGGTGGGGACAATGGTAATAGTGATAACAATGGTAGTAGTGATGGTTATGATGATAATGTATTAGAAGTGATAATGCTTTTACTATTTGTAATATATGATATATATAATAGTATTGACAGCGGTAGTGGCCATGGGGATAGTAATTGTGATGATAAAACGTGATAATGTACCCTGCGAACAGAGAAAGGCCTCCGCTCGCAGGGTAATGATAATGGGAATAGAGACAGTATTGGTAATGGTAACAGTGATGACAATGCCTGTGGTAATGTTAATGGTAATAATGTAGTGGTGATGACAACGATGATGGGAATAGTGATAACAATGGCTGTGGTAAAGTTAATGATAATAATGTAGTGGTGGTGACAACGATAATGGGAATAGTGATGTTAGATGATAATGTACAGATAACTGTAATAGTGATAAAGGTGGTGGTAATAGTAACGATAACTGCAGTGGTACAAGTAATGGCAATCGCAAAAGTAAGGGTAGTGATAGTGAAAATGCTAATGGTACTAATAACAGTGATACAGGTAATGGTAATGAAAGAGATAACGCTATTTACAATGATAATAGTAATGATGATAATATAGTGAAAGTGATAATGGTTTTGATATTTCTACTCGAAACAGTTAAGGTAATGGTGATGGCAACTGATTTTAAAATATGGTAGTAGTGATGATAATGGTATTGTTACAAAAAATGGTAATAGTAATGACAATGGTAGTGGTACAGGTAAGTAATAGTAATGGTAATGGTAGTGATACATTGGTGTAGTAATGACAATTACACTTTCTCAAGTTTCTCATCTAGGTTAATTTAATTGTAGAAATGTATATACTCTCCCCGCCTCGATTAGCCTA